>JAYKTE010029424.1:0-15328 GCA_036873565.1 Xipholeptos notoides
ATCACCCCAAGGACATACATATATGATAAAAAAAATTCAAGAAAAAACACAAAATACGGATATATTATGACATCGGCATAACTTATATCCAGGTTTTATATTTTTTCTTAAAGTTTTTTTATCATTATATATATATATATATATATAGATGTATTTTTGAGTCAAATATCTACTCGCTCTCTCCCTCTTTCCACTGATTAAGAGAGAGAGAGAGAAAGAGAGAGAATGGATCCTTGAAGTCACAGTTCAATCTTTGGCATAGATAAGTCGTCCTCCGTTTAGGTTTCGTTGTAGTCACATGCACACATGCATACACATGAATGCACGCACGCATACACACGCAAGTGGGGGAGGGGGAAGATGAGGGAAGCAAACAAAACTATATAAAAAAAAAAGATTCACCAGAGAATAAAACAGTACTTTTTTTTTTTTTCTTTAAATATGTTTCAGTATCAGGCATTTTACTTGCTTTTTCTTTTTCATTTTCATTTTCATTTTTAGCCATCAAGTTTTCATTTACATTTCTTTTCTTTTTTAATCTATAAGTTGTAATGTTTTGCAAAGTATTTTTTTTATTTTTTTTGTTCAAAACAGTATACATTGTTTTTTGGGGTTATTTTTTTATTATTTTTTTATTTTTTTCAAAAGGCATCACCAAGTCAATCTTTTCACTTCTGATTGGTGGTAGTGATCATAACTCGTTGAATAATAATCATAATAATAATCATAATAATAATAATAAGATATATAGTTTTAGTTATTTTTGTTGTTTACACAAGAAGAGTGCAGACAAGCACCAGGTTTGGATTTTAAGAATCAAACACAAAATGTACAATTGATTTTTTTTTTTTCGATTTTTTTTTTCGTTTTTTTTTTTTTTTTTTCTTTCTTGTTTCTTAATGTCGGCTGCTGAACCCAAAGAATTTACAGTTTTAAAAAAATAACAAATAGACGAAAATAGAAAAAAAAAGGTTAAGAGCATTTTTTATATATAATTGCTTGAATAGATGAATGGGTCAACAACAGGATTGAGATCACCTCATTATTAGGGCATTGAGAGAGAGAGAGAGAGATTAAGAAAAAAATACAAATTGATCATCAGTGGGTCCAAACTGCAAAATTACTTTAAATATAGATAAATGTCATTTTATGTGAAAAAGATATGTTAATAATAATAATAATAGTAATAATAATAATATACTGGATTGAGCTGTTAAAAAAAACCAAGAAAAAAAAAAAACCAGAAAAATCACAATTTGCAAAAAAGAAGTTAAATTATGGAAAAAGGAAAAAATCAGTGAAATGTCAAAATATAGAATTTGAAAAAATGTTTACTATAAAAAGCAGGTTTTTCTTTCTATTTACCTACTGTGAAAAGACAAAACAACACTTTGCTATTTCAAGTTATAGCAATCACATGTACAGTCTGTATGTATGTGTATATATATATATGTGTGTGTGTGTGTTTGTTGAAAATCAGTATAGTAATTGCCATGCAACTCATGTAACACTGCATTCACCAACCAGACAGGAACAGTATAATACTTTCAACTAATTCTTGATATAAAAACAATCTTATATTAGGGATTTCATATTCAATTTATGAAAAATATTTATTATAAATCCAAGCATTTATTTTTATAGCAAAACCCTTTCCCAAACTAGTTTTTAGAAGGAGAAAAGAAAATTCAGATCATTTAAATAGAAATTCAAAGAGTTAAAAAAATGAAAATAAAAAAAGGAGAGAGAGACTTGAATGATTATAAATCTCTAATGTGGCTGCATACGGTTTTTCGTTTTTTTGTTTTTCTATTCTGATTGTGGCCTTTTTTTTTTTTAGAGAGATTTGTAAGACTCTTGCAACAGGGGCAGAGGTTTGCATCAACTAACGAGTCAAGCACGAATACGGCTGCCTATCTGCCCCTGGTGGCAGTGCATGGAATAAGGAGGGAACAAATTGAGAAAGATATATATATATATATATACATATATATACCATTCATTTCACAATCTCATGCCTCAATAAATACTTTTTTTATACATAGGAGAAAGATTTTTTTTTTTTTAATTTTTACAGAGGATTTTGTATTAAGATGAAATGAATTGATATCGTCTACAATGTTGCTGGTACTAGACAAGACTTGCTCGGCCAAGAAATAAGCTTTTGGCACTAGAATGATAATAATAATAATAATAATAAAACAGTATCTATTGTATTGATTTTCAACATTTAATTTTGGTCTGATAATCGCGCAAGCGTGAAACTGACAGTCAACAACAGCCGCTGAATCCAGGTCTGGATTCACTTTACTACTACTATATATATATATATATTCTGGGTCTGTCCAAATTTTTATGGTCAGTGCAGAAACCCAGGATCGTAGTCTATATATATATATATATATATATATATATAAAAAATGTGGGGAGTTGTTTTTTTTTTAATTTCCTTATGTTTTCATCCCAAATCAACAAGTATTTCGATTGGATAGGAGCTTAATTCAGGACACAAAAAGGTGGGACTGACAGCAAAATTACGCTCAAAAGGGCGGAGAGGACAATGCTAACAATCATAAACTTTTTTCTTTTTTTTTTTATACAAATACAAATACAAAATATGAAATCTGTTTTGTTTTTTTTTTGTTTTTTTTGTTATTAATTAATTAATTAATCAATTAATGACAAGGGATCAAAGTTGAGCAGTTTTAATTGAGAAGACGATTCTCCCCCCTCCTCCTCCCCGAATCGGTTGTGAGAAAAAAAAAAAAAAAAGTTTTGAACTTCCTTCCTCACAAAATATTTCGCACCTTTCTTTTTTTGGGGGGGAGGGGGGGCATAGGAAATGACCAAAGGTTTAGGCAACCAATATAATCAGATTATAATGGAGTTCTTTGTTTTGTTTTGATCAAGTTGGAATCATTGACCCCCCCCACCCACGTTGTTGATGAAACTAGGGTTTTTTGTTTTTTGTAGGAAGGAGTTCTATTGCAGCAGCAGCAGCAGCTGGGAGAGGAATATAGACTGGGGGGGACATAATATAGTTGGGAAAGATAAAAAGACAAGTTGTACAAATTCTTAATTTCGCGAGAAAGAAATGTATTTTTTTTTTTTCTTCTTCTTTTAAATTTCTTCACAAACGGTTTGGTTTGGTTTGGTTTGGTTTGTATTTTACGGCATTTTTTTAGGTCATTTAATGCCGAGAACAATCATTTTTTGATAAACATTTTTGTCCACATGTAGTTTTTTTTCTTCTTTTTTTATAACACAATATGCGCTATTTAATCCATAGCTGGAGGGAAAGTGCGGGATTAATAGCTTTTCCCAAGCGTATTATTCCAAATGTGAACGGAACAACTGGAATGTGAACTTACGTATCGTATTACGATTCTGAAGTCCAACTGCCTCTACCTCTACCCACTGTCCCAAATGGACCTCCCCTAAAAGATTTTTGGAAAGCTAAGTTTTTTTTTAAAGCACTTTTATGTCTAGATTATTTGCTCTTACTTTTTAGTGATGAGTTAATCGGTTAGAACTAAACTTTCTTTTTTCTTTTTTTTAATTTTCTTTTTAAAACAGAAGCAAGGCAGGAAATTTTTGTTTCAAAAACATGGGAGTGAGTATAGATTTACAAAAAAAAATGTTTCTAACTGAAGACAATTTCTAACTTAGCAAGACAAAAACACATTTGATCTAGCAGTGGTACACTATGAATTGGGAATAGCACTTTGTTAAAAACAAATGATAAAAATCATGGTTTTAGTAAAACTAAAATTTTAGGCTTTGGTGTTATTTTTTTAAAATCTTTATTTTAACCAAATGATAACGAATAATGATGATAATATTAAGCTTTAATTAATAATAAAAATAATAAATGTTTATTATTGCCATTCGGAAACATAGAAAAACATAAATGGAAAAACTCAAAAGCCTTTGTACTTAAGAATAAAAAAGAAAACACCTTAGAAATTACTGGATGGAAGTTGTTTGATAACCGATATTGCTCCAGAAGAGTTTTTTTTTTTTATTTGGTGTTTTAGAATTAAATCAAAATAAATAAATAAAAAATAAACCCACATACATGGGGGGGGGGACAGGGGACTGTGTGTCGATCAAGAGGGGGGGGGGAATATCATTTTATAAAATAGCTTTGAAGAACAAGAAAACTAATTCTGTGTACAAAGTAATGATGCATTTCAACATAGATTTTAAAATATTCATTTTTAAAGACTTATAAATAGGTGCTTTTCATTACATTAATGCAGATCATTGTTAATAAATATTCTGCTCAATATACCCAAGTATTGAGGCCCTACATTACATAGCGACATGTGGCTTAATTTAATTTATAAAACAGGGTTAATCATGATGAATTCAACAGAGTGGGTGTACCTATGTGTGTGCCTCTCTCTCACTATATATATATATATATATATATATATATATATAAATATATTTTACACACACATTTTGAAGTGTGTGTGCATGTATGCATGTACAATATTTGTAAACTTGCAGTTTCGATAAAAAACACACCCATGATGTTCATTGTAGCAGTTCATCAAAACCTTTCATAATGCTTATCACAGGGAAGAAGAAGAAGAAGAAGAAGAATTGAGGTTTTCAACACCTGAAAGATTTGAGAAGTGGCACAATAAGGATGACACAGTTTTAAATGATAATTTATGACACTTAGCTAAAGAACAAAATAGCCCATCTCTACTCTACACTCACTTTTGAAAATGCCATCTTCTTTTCAAATTTTTAAGCAGATATGTTAATCTAAACCAAAAAGTGAATAGATCTGTAGGGCTTTTTTCTTTCCACAAACATTTTATGTTGAATTTAGTTTGATTAAATAAATCAAATTTTAGAAAACACTAGCTCCCCCATCAACATTAGCTTTCTTTATTTTTTAACTAATTTAAAATGAAAAACTTGATTTAAAAAAAATTTAACTGTAGTACACAGTCAAACTTGTAATTAACACATATTTTGTTTTTTTTACTAAAAAACATTGAAGTTGAAGAACTAGATCAACATATAATAGTGCATATAATTTGATAAGGAGTTGCTGCTATCACAGTATTATTATCTAAAGCCTTACTGAGGAATTTAAAAAAAATTGCTAATAGCCTTGAAAGACTTTGGGGAGAGTAAGCAAAAAAAAAAAAAAAAAAAAAAAAGGATTCATTGCACAACTCCAAAAGCAGGTCGATTTGTTCGCACCTAAACAGACATCCCATAACTTACCAATTTTTAACAAGAAAACTTAATCAATTCTTAAACTAAAATTGTAGATTATGATATTAGCCATGATTCTGACTGGAATATCAAAGAAAGAATGAATGCTAAGCTCTTTGCGTCTATGCTCAATCAATCACTTGATTTTAGCTTTCTTTTTATCCATCAACAATAAAGTGTTCAGCCAGGAGATAATAATTTCAATGTGTGTGTGAGTGTGTGTACTTAGATACAAAATACACAAAAGACTGGCCAGAACAAGTGATTATCAGTAATGTCTGTCTGTTTATCTGAAATGTTGTGTGTACAATGCAAATATAGTAGTCGGCAGCGGCAGGGAAGGAAAGGAAAGGAAAGGAAAAGAGTCACTAGATATTTGTTAAATAAATTATGTTTGTCAGTGTTTATAAATACAAAACAGTAGAGAAGTTTGATATCTTATTTATCACATGATTTTGAAGTGAAATGTGTGATAAAATAATCTTATAATCTTCATTTAAGCAGAATGTCTTTCTCCACACCCCCACCCCGCCCTAGTAATCCCAGTTGATATGAAAACAGCAGATATGCTCACCTCCCCCAGACTTTTTGGAAATACAAAAAAAAATTTTTTTTTAATTCTTTAATCCTTTTTCTTTTATACGTCTTTTTGGTTTGTTTTTCATTGACTCAAAAACTGATTGTGCAAGAATGGGATAGTTTGGAGAATTGATAGGTGGATAGAATAGATATGTGCGTATATCAAAATAGTTATTAACACTAGAAAAACATTTCCTCTTACAACACTATAGTATTTTTTTTTTAGATATTTTTTTTTTAACTTTCAGGTTTTGCTGTAGTTTTTTTTCTTTTTTTCTTTTTTTTTAATTTATTTTCATTAAAAATGAACAAATTTGACAACAAATGATTTTTTTCAAAAATTAACTTTTTTACTTATTAAGTAAAAATAGAGACTCATTTCAAAACTTTAAAGAGAACAATACTGTTAGAGATGATAATAATAATAATAATAATAATAATAATACATTATTTTTCAAGTTTCAGACTTTTAACTTTATGAAATTATATATGAAAGTTCTGAGAATCACTATTAAGTATTAGTTAAGTGATTCCAAATTTATGAGAGCCACTTTCTGAGAAAGTTTAGGGATGTACTTAAAAATAACCATTTCCAAGGAAAAAAATGAAATATTTTATAGATGTTAAATTAAGAATCAAAAACTAATTCCTCATCTAGCAGTAAAGTCAACAAGGATAGGAAAAAACTAATGTTTTTATTAAGTCATTATTTTATAGTTTAAATAACCATTAAAAAAAATTGCACTTCTGACAATTTTATCAACCTAAAGATATATTAATAGAAGGAATCGGGCGTTTCGGCGTGGCCAATTCGGCTAATTGACTGAAAAATAAATTTTGTACTTTTTGTATTCATTCTATTAATTCTTAAATATTTTTTTGTGTTTAAAAATGAATAATAAAAAAAACAGCTTAAAGCTTAGAAAAGTTAAAAAGTTGTTACATTTTCTTTGAAATCCTTACTAATTCATTAAAAACACTTTTTAAAAAATAAAATACTAATACAAAATAAATTTAAATATTTTTAGAAAATATAATATTTAACAAGTTCTTCTTTTTACGTTAAACAATTAGTTGGCTGAGTTAATTAAAAAAAATGTTAAGAAAAGTTTGACTATAACAACACCGCGCTAATTTAACGCCGAATCGTCCCACTACTGAAATTTACCAAACCAATTAACACATCTACAGATCAGCATGATTTGAAAAAATGAAAAAAAAAAGAAAATTTCAAACATATAACTGTAAAAATCTAAATAAGAAACGCTATTCTTTTGAAAATTGCTACCAACAGCTTCAGTTGATTAAAAGTAAAATCCCTCCCTAAATGAAACAAAGCACTTTCACAGATTGCAAAAAGATGGATTGGCAAATAGAATACTTTGGTTTTAATATGGAAACTAATAAAAGGTGAAAATCCACAGTGATCAGAATAAGTAAAAGTAAAATCAGAAATAAATAATATTGGACATAGGAAAGAAGAAACATTTTTAAAAAATCTAATAGTTAAATCTTTTTTTCTTTAAAAAAAAAAAAAAAAAAAGAGAGAGAGACAAATTAAAGCTTTGTATCAAATAAGACAAAAAATGTGTTTTTTAATTACTTAACTGAGATCCTATTGAAATTAAAACCGTGTGAAATCAAATTATAGCAGGTCATCTCCATGAAAAAGAATTTTATGAGTACATGTGTGTGTGTATGTGTGTGTGTGTGTGTGTGTTTTGACATGGTGTTAGACATCTAATGATCATCGCATGACAATGGAATGATGGCAGGATTCAATCATTTTTTAAGAGTTTTGATTTTCTTTTATAAAATCAAAATAAAAAATAAAGTTAGCTTTAAGCATCTCACCTTCGTTATTTTCTTAAAGGCCTGATTTGTAAACCATCAAGTTGTTTTTGCATTAGATTTTTTTTTTTTTACGAGTGCATCATCAGATTTTTTTTTCTTTTTCTTTTTCCCTAAGAAAAAGGAAAACTTCATTACTATAGCAATTTCTTTTTTACCTCAAAAATACGAATGAGTATGATATATGTATGTTATGTATGTGTGTGTGTGCTTTACATATATCAATGGTACTACATAAGATGTGGAAGAAGAAAAGCAAAAAACAAAAAAAAAAAGCATCCACAATCAAAATACTATAGGAAGATTTAGATTTCCAGATTATTCTTACTTCTAGGTTTGGTGAACAATAACAACAACAACAACAACAAGAGTAGTAGGCCTCAATCTAATATCATCAATAGTCACCATATAAATTGTATCTGCCACTAGATGTGGAGGTGTGCCAAGGAGGACACTTTTCTACTTGAGAGAGGCAGGCACACACACACGACGGGTCAGGTCTCTGGCTAATTTGCAAGGCATGAATTCGTTTTGTGGCCACTCGTCTTTTTTTTGTTAGTGAATAGAAGCTAAGATTCGCTACAATTTATAATTTGATGTTGGTTCATTTATTGTCAGATTAATAATGATCAGTTATGGCAAGGATGTACAGAAATAACCTCCAAAAATTGGGTGACACCACCACCACCACCACCAGCACTAGCACCCCCTTTACTACACCCCCCTCTATCATATATTGTTGGTTTATTATTTTTAGCATGTCATTCTTCATCAATGTTTGTGGTTTAGCACCAATACACAAATTCACCAATAAGAAACTTTATCCACAACTAGTTTGTGGGTAAGTAAATTGCAACTTAAAATTGCATTATCATCTCTTCAATTACGGTACATTATTATTATCATTATTATTATTAATGGTAGTTAATGATTAAAATAAGACTCAGGAGTTTAAATACTAGGCATATTACAAGTTATTACAACTGCAAAAGGTAAATTAGCTTCCCTCTGTAAGTAGCAATTATACTTAATGTAGTAAAAGGAAGAAAGGTAGCACTTCTTAGCTTTTGGCAGAAGTAGTAGTAGTAGTAGTAGCAGCAGCAGCAATGAGCAGCAGCAGCAGCAGTGAGGATGAGTGAATGACATTAAAATTGGAATAATATTTGGAAAAATAGAAAAATTTAGTGAAACCAGTGACAGTTTTTACTTAGAGCCGTTTCAAATGAGTTTCAATTTTTTTTTTTTTTTCAAACTTTTTAAGGAGAGACTTACTATGGAAGAAAATCTTTTAATTTTTTTCTTTTTTTTTTTAAATATTATATTAAGAAATAAAATTCTTTAAAAAAAATCCTTAATTTCATTTGTTTTAATTTTAATTTTTGGAAAGTCCAAACTAAGCAGTTTTAAACAATCTCAACTCTTTAAAAAAAGAGCTGAATATCACAGCTTTACAATACATAAGAGAGTATTCCAAAGATTTTCGGTTTTTTTTAAACATGACTTTTTCTTGCTACTTCAAGAACTAAAAGTAATTTTATAATATATATATATATATATATATATATATAGGTTATACGTAAAGGTATTCTCCTGAAGATCCTGATGGTAAAATCCGAGTAGAGAATACTATTCAATATATATATATATATAAAATCACACACACACACACACATAAATAATGAGAATGTTATTAGGGACAAGGTGCATGTTGGTGTGTGTATGGTCCTGGGAAAATAATAAGAATTACCTTAAAAAAATCCCGCCCGCAATACGGATCAATATAGACAACAAAGAGAGATAGAGTGTGTGAGAGAGAGAGAGAAAAACTGGAAAACTTTATCAACTTGGCACCTTATTATTTTGTTGTTTTTTTTTCATTGAAATTTTAAAATGATTGCAACCTCCAAACACTGTAACAATATCAAAAAAACATACAATTCACTTGCTTTGATTGGCTGGCATAACACTGTATGTAAGACATGACATGACATTACAGAAATATCAGTGAACCATTGTGGACAGTTCAGTTTCAGAGAATTGAAATTATTATTTATGAAGTTAAAATCAAATGATTTTAATGGAATGAACAGACTTTTTTTTTTTTTGTTCTTTACTTTTTTTTCTTGAAAATAAAATATTTTTGCTTTCTTTTTAATTATATTCAATATTTATCATCATCATCATTATCGTCGTATCTGTTTCTGAATATTTTAGTTTTGTACTATCAGCATTATTTTCCTTTTTGTTTCCGTAGACTTAGAACTTGATTGGAATCATTTTTGAATTGTTGCAACAAAATATAATAAATTCAGAAAAACCCGAAAAACAATAGAATATTGTGGATTTTTTTTTTTTTTAAGTTACATATGTTTGTAGATATTTTTATTTAATGCTTTAAGGTTTCCAATGAAATATTGGAAAGCGCCTAGTTAGAATAATGATAACAATAATATAATGTACTTTTTATTTTTTTCACTAATTCAATGTTTTATAAGGCCACTATAGAAAATTAAAAGGTTAAAAAGCCAGCAGTTTTGGTCATTGCGTAGTAATATAAGACCTAAAATAAAATAGTGGAGAGGCTTTAATGGTGAATTATTTATTTATTTATTTATTCCTTTAGATTTGGGTATCTTTTTTTCTATTTTTGGTTTTCAAAGGTTTATCAGGTTATTATAGAATTATTACATACAGAAAGCACCAGTCTAGTAAAGGCCACAAGAGACCTTCAAATAAGGGAGGTGGGGGTGGGGGGAAGAAAGGAGGAGGTGGTGGTGGGAGTGAGTGGTAGGAGTTAAATGAGAGAGAGACAGAGAGAGAGAGAGAATTATTGTTGCTATTGTTATTGTTACTGTTATTACTTACTATTAGTAAAGCTCAAGCATGTGCACAGACACACACAACATCGCACGTGCACACACACACACACACATGTGTACATGCAATACACACACACACACGTACATAGGTACAAGAAAATTTTGAGAGAATAAAACAATCTGAGCTAAGTATGAGCAATGTGAATTCCAGGTTGATCAATAAAGATTGACTTGTTTGTTTTTATGGCAAATCAACCCTTTATGGGTAATTTAATGCCAGAACATTTATCAATAAAGAAGAAGAGAATAATATTTAAAAAAAAAAAAAAAAAAGGCAGGCCAATAGAACAACTGATAATAATAATCATTTGTGTCATTGATTCCATTATGATGACAGCTAAATTCAATAGCTTGACTGACTACTTTTTTTTCAATTGATTTCAAACAATTTCGTTTTGTTTTGCAGCAAATCAACCGCTTTTTTGGTTATCTATTGCTGAATCAATCTTAATGATATCAAGCAGTAGAAGGAAGAGAGGGTCTTGTATTATCATTATCATTATCATTACTATGATTGCTCCACCCATCCACCCAGCTGCTGCTGCTGTTGCACCTGTCTGCACCACTGGTAGAAAAACCCCAAGAGACAGATGCCTCTAAAGTTTCAAGAATATTCTATTAAGGAGGGAGGTGGAAAAGAATCACCGTGCATGAAAATCAAATGAGGCAAAAGACATGATTTTTGATTTGAAAAAAAAAAATAAATAAAAGATAAAAAATTAGAAATAAATAAAAAAGAAAATGACCAGTCATTGTTAAGAAGAAACAAGTAGGCAGCAGCAGCAACAGCAGCAATTTAATGGCAGAACCAAAGAAAGATTCAGAGAAAGAGTTACCAACAGTTTTGTCTGTTTTTTTTTTTTGTGCTGTGTTTTAATGCATCGAATCAAGTTTATTTGCAATTTGTTCCCTTTTTAAAAATTCTAGTATGGACCAGTTTTTATTTTCATTCTGATCGGTTTGTGGTTTTTATTTTATTTTATTTTTTTTTTTGGGGGGGGGTACGATGAGGGAGATTTCCCTGTTAAGGAACAATTCATAGTTTTTAAATTCTTAGAATTTTCTCCCAGTATATATATATACATACATACATACATATATATTTATATATATGATAACTATGGAATATAAAGATATGAGAAAGAAAGGAAAAAAAAGAAAAAGAAAGACAAAAATAACTTTTCTTTTTTTCTTTTTTTTAAAATTTGGTTTAGAAAATATCTATATGCGTCCGTCCCCATCGAAATACTGAAGAACTGATTCACTTTCTCAAAATACTCATTTAAATGCCCTAATTTTGTACAAAATACATAACAATCCGCAACTGCTGTAGTGAGCGCTACGACCTGAGAAAAAGCTGCCATTTCTAAGACTGGAATGTGTTAAGTTGGTACACAAGTCCCTATGGCTAGATTTAGATTACATACATAAATATACACACATATATATATATATATATATATATTATTTATGATCCACCTATGATTGATCCACAACCCAGATAAATAAAGAAAACAATTATCATCATCATTAATATTAATATTATTATTATTATTATTATACACAGCTTTTAAAAAGTAGAATTTTAAAAAAGTATATATAAGAGAGTTATTATTGGGAGAGCATTAAAAAAAAACCCCGAAAAAGACCAAGACAGTTGAATAAGTGTTAGCATGGCAAAAATGACACAAACGAACAAATTATAAACAGAGAGTGTACAAAAATGGGTAATGAGGAGCCACAAGAGGCAGCCTTAGAGTGTTAGCGGTAGCGGTGGTGGTGATGGTGTTTTTTTTTTTAATTTTTAAGGGAAACGTCTGCCTCTCCAGCAGCAAATAGACTTTTTTTTATTTTCTTTTTTTAAATTATCATTATAGTATTTTGTCTTTTCTCATATAATACATAGATTTGTTGTTGTTGTAGTTATCATCATCATCATCATCATCATTATTATTATCTCAATAATAATCATAATAATACGACAGACAAAACACAGCCTGACTGGCAAGCTAACAAGGCCTTCTCATTGATTGTCGTAAAAAGAAGAAAAAAATTTTTTTGAGAAAAATGATTTTGTTTGTTTGCTTGTTTCCCAGGAGGAGGGGGTGGGGCATAAGGGGGGGGAGGGTTTCTTTGTTGTTTTTTTTTTTTGTTTTTAAAAACAGTCTCAGCAGTAGTAAAAATGAAAATTAAGCTGCCACTTGCCAGTTTGTAGCAGAAAAGGTACTGCGTTGTTTTCGATTAAGATTCTTTTTTAACAATTTGCATTTCTTTTTTTTTCCGTCTAATTGTTAAAAAAAAAAGATTTTCTTTTTTCTTTTTTTTCTTTTTTTTTTTCAAATATTCCTTCTTTTTTTTTCTCTCTCAAAGAGAATTTGGTTGTTTTGTTTGTTTGTTTGTTTGTTTTCTTTTTGCTTCTTCTTCAAAATACAAACTTTTTTTTTTTTTTCTTTTTTGGAACTTTGGTTTCCCTATAAACTTTTTTTTTTCATTTTTTTTTTTTCCTTTTCTTTTCTTTTCTTGTGAAAGTAATTTTTGGGAATTTTAAATTTAAAGTCAGGTAAATATCTCTCCCTCATCAATACGTGTTGCAGAAATTGTTATTTATGACTAAATCATGAGTGAGGTGTAATAATAATAATAATAATAATGTAAAATACTTTGTGAATCAAAAGAAGTCAATAGCAGTTGAGGACATTTTCTGCTTTTTCTTTTTTATTTGCTTTTAAAGTTTTTTTTTTGTTGTTTTTTTTTAAGTATGATGCCATTTAGCACACTGCTCAATTCTGTGTCCCTCTTTGCTGCTAAAATGTTTTTTTTCATCTGATAAAAATCTGACATTGATCTGTGAGGAAGAGGAGGGACAACAATGACAAAACCAAGGCGACAACGGCGGTGGCGCGGCAGTAACAGCAACAGCAGCAGCAAACAGACTGGCTATAACTGATGATGCATCTTCTAATGGGGTAAAGGCATGAAAATGTTACCATTTGAAGCAGAAGGAAGAATTGCTTTTAGCTTATCAAAAATCAACAGGTGGAAATCATTTTCAACTTTACAAGTAGGGAACTTACACATGAAGATTAGAAAAAATGGAAAAACACTGGCTACAGATTTGGTTATTCTCATTAGGATTTTTTTCACAGGTTTCTATAATGTAAGACACTCTCTAGAAACACATTGTTATTCTTTCATATGGACTTAGGAGGACAAATTATATGATTTACAGTAAGGATCAAATTAGTTTTAGTAATTTAAAAATAAAAGGATTGCATAACCCTTCCCCCCACCCTGCAGTTTTTGTTGGTTTTTTGGTTTTTGTTTTTTTTTTTGTTATTTTTTGGGGGGTTTTTTTTTTTGGATTTTTTGGGGGGTGGTTGAAGAAATATTACAAATTTATATTAAAATTACAAAATCACTTAGTATTGCAGGAGACAATAGAACATTTGGAATAAAAATGCATATAAATATCTGGCATTGCTATTTTCAGCTTTTAATGTCAATACTCCAAATGCTTTTTTTTTCACTTTATGCTATCACAATGCTTTAAATAAATTCTTTAAAAATTTTAATATGCAATGAGTTTGATTAGGAAAAAGAAAAATATTTATGTTGAAAATAAAATTTACAGGATATGAATGTTGGAAAATTGGAATAAATGATTATTTTTAGCAGCCTTGATAAAATGATCAATTAGAATTATTTAAAAGAAAAAAGAAATTCTTTATACTACGTGTAAAATATTCTGCAGTAAAAAAAAAAACACACAATAAGTAGCAGCATATGTTACATACTACATTATTTTGATCAACAGTGGCATTATTACACAAGAAGAAAAAGAAGATGAAAGAAAGAGACTTGAAAAGCTTACCTTCAAACCTCTTAAAAGATTTTTCAGCTATTACTGTTATTACTTCCACACATTTGTCTCCTATGTTCACAATGGGTGAATTTTACAATTTTGTAGCTGCAAAGAGGCAGATAGCTTATTGGTGAATGACTTTGATCAATACAGCTTGGAAATAAGTTCATGATCATTCAGAGTTTGGTTTTGGCAGAGCGAAACTGAGGAATGTATTTGAGGAAATAAAAATAATAATAAACAATAAAAATGATTTTCCATGGTTTTAGACATTGAAATTAAATAATAGAATCTTCTAAACTATTTATTTTAATGTATTTGTTATAATCCTATTTTGTTATTTGATTGAATAAATTGCAACCCTAGCAAAAACTAAGTGGGGAAAGGAATTAGAGATAATAAGCTACTATAGCAAGGATATGCAGATTAATGATGTATGTATAAAGTTTTACAACTTAGCTGATGGTCGCTTATAGTAAGTAAAATTTAATAGATAAAAGCTAACATTTAAAAAGACACTAAAAAATGATATGAGTTTCTTAATTTTTGGCACAAAAAAGATCACTTTGTTCAGCAATTCAAATTACGAAACTGGAAATTGAGAAAAAATCTAGGATTTGCTGAATTAAAATAAATGTAGTTGAGTGTGGGACACAGGACAACTCCAGCAAGTTTTTTGAGGGGGCATTTTTTTTTTTTTTTTTTTTTTTTTTGGAGGGGGGTTTTGAATAAGAAGTCACTAAGATCTCAGTTTCTAAAAAATATTATTATTATATTTTTTTTTTTAATAAGTGGCGTGTGTCTGTCTGTGTGTTTCTTTGAAAAGAGGCGGTTGAGTTCGGCACACTTTTCACATACAAAAAAAAAAGAGAAAAGAAAAAAACAAAAAAACACATTAATGAAAATAAAATGATAA
>JAYKTE010029534.1:0-15326 GCA_036873565.1 Xipholeptos notoides
CAACCGGTGATGATGTCCCCGATCTAAAAAAATGTTCCGGCCAAATTTCTCCAGTTCCCCATTCTGCAAAAGGGCCCCAAATCATTTAAAATCTGGATTCAAGAACAATAAATGTTTAAATTTTTTATTACTATTTAAGTAGTGTGGTCTTGATGGCGCACACACAAGTGCCACTACTTGTGCCAGTGACATCAAGACCACAAGTGGCGCGCCGCGCACGCACTCACCTCAACTCACCACACCACAAACACTGTTTTTTTTGTTTTTTTTTAAACTAATTATTTTTCTAATACACATTTATTTTATTGAAATTAAACTATTTTTGGTTTTAATTGAACTTTTTTTTTTCTTTCTTAAAAACAAACCAAACAATTTTTTTTCATTTAAAAGTTTAGTTTTTACCGAATAAAATTAGGTTATTTTTTCACATACAGTGCTTCCTTCTTCCCAACAAACCATATACACACCAGTGGTGTTGGCCAACACCACACCAACCAGCACAGAGGGAGAGAGTCTTTTTTTGAAGTAGAGTTCTGTTCTAATCTTATATATGTGTGTGTTTCTTGTCTTGGGAACGGTCTCTACCAAACTTCTAGAAAATAGCTGTTTAGGAGGTCAAACTTGTAGTGCCTACTCTGTGTAGGGCTACGTTGTTGGTCATTAGGGTATCAATATATAACTGCAGTTTACTAATATAATTTTCGTCTTTGATAAAATTTTAGCAGTTTTCTTAGAAAAAAAATCTTGGAAGTACAAAAACACAGATCAAAATGAGCATAAAAGGAGCATCAAAGCAACTTCCTGAGCAGGGCTGGGAGATAATTCTAGTTCATTATAAATACAGTTTTCAAAATTTCTGTGTAAAATGAGTTTGGATTAGAATTGGTGATTTTTTTGTGCTTTTTTTTATTAACTTGTCTTGAAACAGACTTTCAGGGCGATTATGCTACAGTGTGCCACCAGTGCACCATCCTCACCCACAAAACCTTTTAAAAATTTCTAAGTCAAAATCAAAATGAGTAACGACACAGATTAGTGGAATTTGAACCAGAATATTATTTTGCACATTCCAGAGTCTAAAATACTTTGTTTGGAACTTTACCACAGTTTTTCGTTAATTTTTTTTTAACAAATCCACTTTTCATTTAAATATATTAAATCTACTTGGTTGAGAGAGTGCTAAACAGAGTTACGCGCAAGGCCAGTTCATCGTGCTAAAGTGACAGATTGCACCACCTCTGACTTTATAAATTGCTAGACTCTCCCCTTTTGGCATTCCACTTTCAAGTCGCATCAGGCAATTAACCCAGCTCACCCTTTAAATTGAGGGACAATATGTTGCCTTGAGGGATGACCCTCAGGGAGAGAGTGAGAAAACCTGCTGGTTTATAATCTTTAAATCCAACCTGACACATAGCTGTGCCAGGAATATTTTGTTAACTATTTGGTTGGCACGCTAATTTCATATTTTAGCGGTTCAAATTCCCTGAAAAATAAGTATATTCTTCACGCATCAATTCCAAAATATATCTTCTTATAACTTAGTTTTATTTATTTGTTCAGAATTTTTTAATTTCATCAATATCATAAAACCAAATGGCAGGCGCCAGTATAGACAGAATATTATCTTTGTCTAAAAGAAAAGTAATGTTTGATATTTTGGATCTCTGGAGACAACCTTTAAGGAACCCATTTTCTGGCAACTGTAACATTTTCAATTCATTTTAATTGGAATACCACAGTTGTATAATCCACATTTAACTGCCCTGCAATTTCCCGAGTGGTAGCAGAATTCTCAGGGGATTTGCTAATCATCGGAATCAAGTTTCTTTGGGTTATCTTTTAAAGTGAAATCACCACTTCGGAAACAGAAAAACTAACTTCTACACCTTTCACTCACTACATCATCCGAAACATACAGCGAAGGCAACTCAGAAATGGTAAGAGTATAAGGGAATTTGTGTTTTGCAATGGCCCAGGCAATCACTAGACATGAATCCCATTGAAAATTTGTGGCGAATTTTGAAGAGACAGATTAGAACAAAACGCCCCTTACATCCACCACTTAAAGTCGATAGCCAAAGAAGAATGGAAAAAATTCTGTTAGGCATTTTCCAGGACCTTGTGAACAACTACAGCAATCATTTGACCGCAATAATTAGTGCTAAAGAAGGCCCAATTAAATATTAAACATTCTTTTTGCATCTGTCCAAATACTTGTTTCGCTATTTATTCTAGGAGATATTTATTTTCTTTAAAAAAAATTTAATTTCTCTCATTTCTATGTATTTTAGTAATGTGAAAGTTTTACTTTATTGCATTGTTTGATATTTGTATCAAATTGCTGAAAAATAAACATTTTAGTTTTGTCTAAAGACTTTTTTCAATTCACTGTATATTCTGAGAGCATTTAAAATGATTGCATCATTAGGGTCGACCATCTATATTCTGAGATTATAGTATTTAAAAATGAGTCCCATTTTTGGGGTCGACCTTCTATATATTGAGTAAATAGCATTTAAAATGAATCCCATTTTGGTCTTTCATGTTCATTCTTGTCAGAAAAAAATAATACAAATAAAAGCAATAATTCTGAATTGCACTTACCAAAAATTATCATACAAAATCTTGTATAGTCAATCTTTTAGGATGTGAAAGTGTTTGTATATCCAGGTGAGCCAGTTCCCAGTTCTGTCTGTCATAATTTACAAAACTAAACTAACTTTTGGTTTTAATTTTTCATCAACCCTAACCATTCTTCTCTTCTTAGGGACATTTCTTTTCTTTCTCTGTTATTTCAATTTCCAAGATCATTTCTGTCAACTCTTGTGTCAGCTGTTAATGACAAGCATCTTTCTTTAATTTTCTTTTATCTAATCCTAGCATGCAGCTTGACTCTTAAACTCTTTATCTAGCAAGACAAAAATAAATTGGTGGAGGTTTGTGCTTTTACAGGGATCTTTTCTTGCTTTTTATTTTATTTAAATGTTTTTGAGTTTACTTTGAAGTGCTGTGTATTAACAAAGTAACATATTTTCTTTAAAATAGTTGTGATATTTTGGGATAGATCTCACTCTACCCTCTGCAATTTTTGTCATTTCTCAAAAATATTAGTAACCTCAGATTATTATCAATTACTAATCTCTATGACCTCTCCTTCAAATTGATTTTTGAAATCGTAGAGATTAAGCTTGATAATTTGTATATGTATTTTTAAGACTTGTCATCACCAAGTTACCATCACAATCTTTGAGATGAAGCTTGATAATTTTTACATCTATTTTTTTAAGACTGATCCTTATCATTACCATTAAAATCCTTGAAATGAGGCTTGATCATTAATATTTCTATTTTTCAGACTGTTGTCCTCATCTTAATCATTGTTACTTTCACGATTCTTGAGATGGGGCTTGATATTTGTACATATGTTTTTGGAATGTTATCCAACTAATGCTGCAATAGATTTTTACCATTTTTTTGTGTTAGTTCCTTCCGTGACTAGGCAAAAACCAAGTGTCCTAATAACCTTACTGTAAGTAAGACTATGATGTATTATTTACATTTTTAATTATATAGTGTGTTTAAAAAGTTAGTGTGCATGTATAACAATAGCATTTCAAACTGGATTAAACTTTGCAATTAGTTAACTCTTTAATCATTTCATTCTATATCAAAATTACTAATAGACATTTTTTATTCAAATCTTAAGATCAGTTCCAAGGTCTACATTTGAAAAAAACACTGCGGTGTTGTACTGTTTATTTTTAAATAAGCCAGACAGCCACAGATGCACAGTAACTTTCTGAATGTATTTTAGTCATTCTAGTTATGTTTATAATTAGTGATGGGACGAATCCCGAAATCATTAATCGTAAGAATCGTGTATTTTTCTGGGTGTCGGAATTGGAATCACATCGTTAAATACCTTAGATTTACGATTCTTTCATTACAATTCTCTTAAATTTTTTTAGTTATTTGAACTGTAATAACAATACATTTTTTTTTCTTTTTTGAAGTGAGTTAGAAAATTAGGGTAAAAACGTCTTCTTAGAAATGTTTATGATATATTTAATATGATGTATAAGAAGTTTATTCATTATTTAAAAAATGATCGTAATGAGTTTGCTCTGTCACATAGATAGGTGCATTTGCGAGTGGGTTTTCCAACTGGCAACTAAAATACAAAACAAAAAAAATGTTTTTTTCTTTTTTTCACCCACAATCTTCCATTATGAAGGAAAAAGCTAATTTGTGAATGAAAAAACGAGCAAAGTCAAATTATTTAGGCAATAAAAGGTTTAATAGAACAATACTTTTTTTTTTAATAAGGCTGTTTAAAGGATTATCTTTAAACTAAAGTGAAATTGATCACGTGATCTGATTTCGAAAAAATTTAACTATTTTTTTTTAAGTATTCAAAAATAAATATCTTTGGAAGTTAAAACTATGCATTTTGCTTGGTTTAACTGTTTTTTGTTTTTTTAAAAGAAGGTTATAATTTCTAACTTCACACATAAGTAATTTTACCAGTGTTCCCAGAAAATATCTTTAAGAAAATTATTTTATTAATTTATCTATTTTCCTGAAATTGTGATATAGTCTAATCTTTTATTTTTGTCAACTGTCTTAATATCAAGGCGGGGGTGTGAAGTTAAAAAAATGTTTCTCTAATAATTTTTGTTTTATTCGAAAAAGCATAAAACTTCACATTTGGTATGAAAAAAATAAAAGCATTTGACGAATAAAAAAAAAAAAGTGTGAAGTGGTGGTGGTGGTGGTGGTGGTGGTGTGGCATGGATTGGTACACCCTCTTATAACTTTTTTTTTTTTCATCTTCTTTCAATTTTTTCAGTGAATTACTATCGATTAGACAATCTATCAAATTATCCAAAATAATAAGGGGGGAAAAATCATCATTTAAATATTTTTAAGGGGTGCAACTGACTGCTCTGCTCAGTTTGACATGCAGCACTTTTGTAAATTGATCCCCCATATTGAAAACATTAGAACAAATCTTTTCCAAAAAATGAGAAAAAGAATATCATTCAATTAAAACACCTAATTTTTTCTTAAGTTTATTTTCCACAAATTTTTTGTACAATTTTTACAAGTTTTAAATAAGAAAACAATTATTTTTTATTAAAACAAATTTAAAAAAAAAATGCAGAATTGGAATCGAGAATCATACTTGGAATCGGAATTGGAAAAAATTTAGGAATTTTCCCAACACTATTTATAATTTTTAACTGCTATCTCTTGTGTCTAATCGACATTTTTACCAATTCACTTTGTTTGGTTAGATTTTGCTGACTGTTTAATGGAGTGGGGTTTTCATAACAATTACAATTTTTTTTGATAACTTTCAGCCCAAGTTTTAGTCCACCATTCTCAAATGTCCCATTTCAAATGTGAGAATACTGAATCCATGTTGGCAGATTGCTGTATGTCCACAAGGTTGTTTATATACTAAGACTGCTTAATTTATTTAGAGATGATCATACATTATGAATATGAAAGTTTTTAGGAATCTACTTTGTATACTATCCAAACTTTCCATTCTCTGTTGCTAATTACACTTGATAATTAGTTTTCAGAAAAGTTATACATTCAGCCAGATTCAATTTGCCATTAATTCTAACTATATAAAAAAAACTCGATTGACATTGCTGATGTGTAATTTAGTGAATTAAAACTCAAACTAATGACTGATATGTATTCTCATTAATGATTGCAGTGTGCACTAAGCTTAATATTGAAGACTCCATCCCACCAGACCAAGCTTAACCATATATCCAGTCAGTAGCGGGGTTCTGATATCATGTGATGATGTGGAAAGTTATGTTTCAATCCTTCTTTCTAACTCTCTTTTCCACCCAGCAGCCATGGGATAAAGATCATGGAAGACGGTCTTGCAACATTAGATTGTTCAGATATCCCAGATTGGTAATTTGGAATGTAATAAGTTAATGAAATAGTTAAGTGTTGTAAATAGTTTCTTTAGTTCTTCCTGCTTGTTTTTGTTACTTGCCTGCTGATTCTGCCCTAAAGATTAGAGGATCAAGACAAACATCCATGATAAATTAGGGAGCACAAGCCAGTCGATAACAAATGAGAAAATCCTAACCCACACCTGGCTAGATAAAAATAAATTACTGATGCAAAATCTCGTTAACATTCGGGTAATTTAGATGTGGATGCTTGATTTTATCATCTTTATTTTTTAGCTGATTGACATGCACTTTGAGTCATAATTATGAGGCCACCCTTGATTTTTTTTTTTTAATGATGTATTGTATACGATTTTGTGTATTTATTGCCAAGTGGATAATTCTAAATGAAAATACTAGTTCTTTTGTTATTATTTTACACAATTTTACAAAGCAAGGAAGCAGATATGAACTTTTTTAAGAAGTTTGGTGTGGGTGTAGGTGTAGGGTGAGAGTGTTTCATTCCAAAACTTCACTGTTATAGATATTTGATTTTTGTGTTGCACTGTTTGTCTGTTTGTCCTGCAGGTGTACTTTTGTATCGTATCTTCTAATTCCCCCCATCGCCCCTTCAAGCATGTACCCAAGCCACGTGAAAATTAAACACAAAAAGCATGGCAAGAAGAGCAGCAGCAGCAGCAGCAGCTCAAGTTCCAGTTCTGATGAAGAATTCAAACACTTGCCGAAACATGAAAGAAAAATGCGAAAAAAACTGAAAAAGGTGTGTATGTACGTGGCATCCTCTATCCCCAAAGGTTTTAAAAAACGTTAGTATTGCATATCAGTACAGTTTTGAACTCCCAATTTCCTAATGCAGAATTTTCTGTCACCACAAGTGGTACCCCTAAAAATGTAATTGTCTATCAGTTTTGATAGTACTTAACCCTTTACAATAATAATCTACTATAAATTATCAGGATATATTTTTAGCAATTCAATATTAAAATGACCACCCCACACGAGACCAATTATACAAATTTGATTATTTGTATATTTAGAAACAAAAAAGCAGTAAAATGCTATGTTGATGGATTTTATTATACAGTGTGTCAACTCCCACCAAAAGAAATTGACATCATTTTACATATGACTATCTAAATAATTAGAAAGTTGAACTTCATATTAATCTATTCTATAGAATAAAGACTGTCGTGTGTTTTCATTTATTGATATATATTCATCATGTCACTCTCTAAAGATTAAAGGTGAAAGTGTATAGCTCGCATCGTGATTTGAACACCCATTAATTTTAACTTATGATTCTGAGGCTTTATCGACTAAGTCATTGGAGTTGTACAGAATTAAAAAAAAATTCTATGCCCCTAATTACTAAAACCTGGTCATACAAACTAGATTTTTGATAACTGAATAATTATTTGAAATAGTTCTTTTACTTAATTATTCAATAAAATTTAGTTTGATATGAAAAAAAGGAATGCTATATTTAAACATGAAATTTATTAAATTATTTTTAAAAAACCTGTTATTTTTTTAAAAAGCATCTACACTACTACTTCTTCTATAAAGATTGATTTTCATCGATGTCACACTAGTCGTTTGAATAAGTATTTTGCTGCTTTCAAAAACCCGCTAAATTAGCCTTAATTCATAAAAATAAAAAATTTTACAAGTATTATTCAAACTATTTTTCTCATCCTTATTGTTTTCTCTCCCACTATGTTTCGACTAAATCACCCTTCGATCTTTCTCAGGTAACCTAAATTGACTCATTGTTTAAATTACCTGAGGAAGACCGAAGGGTGATTCTATCATACCTCCTCTCAAGGATTCCAAATAATTAAAAAAAAAAAATTGAATGAAATTTTTTTGAATTGCAACTGAAGGCCATCATCTCTTTTATCACAATGTTTATTAGAACAAGTCCAATCCTATCCTTCATTTTTCTAACAGAAATGAAAGTCATAGAACATATATTCCTTTGTCAAAGCCTTTCTGGATCCTTACAGTAATCCGAATCACCTCTAAAATCAAATAGTTTGCAAGATACTTTTTTTATCTGGTCAGAGCCATCCCAACCATAAAGTAATTTCAACTAAAAATTATTTAAATGAAAATACCTCTTCTATTTCATTATGCGTGTTCCCTCCCCCAATTTCTGGTTTTCTCAATATTATCAATGGTAAAATCTAAGAACTGTTTATCATAGAAGTTTCAGAACTTTTGTAAGTTTGCCAATTCAACATCAACAATACATATTTTTGAAAGTTGATAAAGATATTGAACCTTGCAGGTAAAGAACAGCACTCATTGTATTATGTCATGTGAGATACATTATCATAACATCACTGTCAATCAGAAGGGTTAATTTGGAAGGTTTTAAACAGACATCTCTCTGATAGTAAGGATTCAATTTGGAAGGCCTTGGACAGGCGGCTCTCTTATTGTAAGGATTCAATTAGAAAAAATCTGGATATATAAACTCTCTTATGATAGCAAGGATTTAAAAATTAAAACTATACTTTCAACTAGTTTGTTGTTATTAATGATAATGTCTAGGTAGCGTATAATTCAATGGTTCTTAGCAGTTATGTAAACAAGTTTGTGACAATCATCTTGAGGTTGCAGGTTTCTCATTTAATATTTAGAAAATTGAGTGAATCTCTTTTATCTGATTTTGAAAAAAATGATTCTCAAAGCTGGAAATGAATTGAAAATATTCATGAAAACCTTACAAAAAAAACTATGTAGGTTAGTTTCTTGGTTAAAGAAACCAAACCAAGGAACTGGAGAACTGTATTTCTTGCCTTTTAATTTTATTTGCTTTTGTTGTTGTCATTTGCATCCAATATCAAAACTTTTCTGTTTTTCTTCATTAGAAATTGGCTTTGTACCCATATATTTATTGGCTGTTGTCATTAATTGATGTACCCATATATTTATTGGCTGTTGTCATTAATTGATGTACCCATATATTTATTGGCTGTTGTCATCAAATGATGTACACATATACTTATTGGCTGTTGTCATACCCATATATCTATTTTCCTTTATGGTATTTTCATTAAAATCTTCTTTTCAGCTACAGATTTTCAATTTCAGTGTTCTTGACTTTCTAATAAACATTTATTCTCAAACATTGAATCTCAATGAATCTTTATCTTTGGAATAACATTTTGTAAAGACGTGTAGCATTTTAATGTAAAGTTTACTTTAAGTACACTGTTCTTGTAAGAATCCCTGAATGCTTATTTATAACCGTAAAGCTGGGTTGGGGTGTTTTTCAGACTCTAGTGGCCAGGGGTTATATGATTAAGCAAAAATATGTATCTTAGCCTTGGTGTGGTTGAATTGGCATTGATTCTTTTTGTGTTGGATGATGACTACAATGATGATGGTCATCTGGCACTCAAAAATGGAGAACTCCCAAAACTAGTTTAAAAAGTTTCCCAATTTATTTATTTACAATATCTTTTGCCTCTATTAAATCATTTTAGTGACAAATAATTAATTATAAAAAATGTTTTTTTACTTAACTTCTCTATTCTGAATAATTCACACAAAGAAACCCAGTTGCTATAAGAACAAGAATACAAATTTTAATGAATCTGAATATTACTAATTATAAGCCCTTATCTCAAATATCTAGACATAAGTGTTTTTAACAATAGAAATCAGAATAAAAATCTAAATAAGACTAATTATCAAGTTTCAACTTTTTTTTTGACAAATAAGAGAAATATGTTTTTAACAATGTTTGTTTGATTGCTTTTTTGTTTGTGTTTTTACAGCACATCAACCTTTTTAGGCAATTTAATGCCAAGAACAATCATTTCTGATAAACGTTCTTTTTGTCCACACTTAGTTTTATGAATAACACTATACACTATTTAACCCATAACTAGAGGGAATTTGGGGATTCATACCCTTCTTAAGGGTATTAGTCCAAATATGAACGCAAACAGAACAACTGGGATTCGGACTCGTGTACTATGATTCCGAAGTCCGACTGCCTATCCACTGCCCCATTTTTAACAATAAAGATGAGAAATAGATCTGCATAACATAATACTTACAATTACATGCCTTTTTTGTTGATCATAAAGCTTTTTATTCTATACTATTAGGGCATTCTGTTGTTACAGTTTTCTGATTTTAAATGGTAAGTGCTTGAGATGATATATCATTGAAATAAGTTAATATATCTTTATTTTCGTAAAATTTTCTTGTCATTTCAGAAAGCTAAAAAATCAGGAATGTATCCAGGAATGGTAAGTATATCATCCACAAAATAAATGTTGAACTAAGCCATATAAAACTATTATCACTCTAAACAATAAATTACCCCAGCAATATTATAGCTACTCCTAAATTCCAACATTCAAATAAATCTAAAACTTGCAATTGAAGAACAAGTATTAATGACACTTACAAAAAAAAATTATTTATCAAGCTAAGCTACCATTTATCCCTCAGAACATATTTCAAATGATTTTCCCCAAGCACAGATGTTGCACATTTATGAGTTTAATTATGCTATTTTTAAGGCTATGAATGTTTTTGCAGTGAATAAAAATCAGAATTGTGAGTGGTAGGTTTTGAGACAAAATTTCAGCATCCAATTTGTGGATTAAAATTAATTAATTAATGCAACCAAATTTCACTTGGAAAAGGTTAGGGAAAAATCTTTGATTTTTATACACAAATAAAAAAAAGATTCAACGCCCACTGCTTTTATGAGCCATCAAATTTTTTTTGTCAACATGATTTATTAATGGATATACTATAACCAGAAATATTATTCAGTTTGATCTAAAAAATAAAAATATAAAAAAACTGACACTTTCTAAATATTATTGAAATTATTTTTGCTCAACAGATTGCATGAAAAATCCTGGCTGGAAATGTAATGCATATAACAATCAAGATGTAGATAATAGTTCCAAAACTGTAAATAGTGTAAATGATGCTATGAATAAATGTTCTATTTCTTTATTTTTATTTTAAAACTTTCTCTTTTTTGTTGTTGTTGTTTACAGGGTTACCCCGGGTCTACTGGTTACCCGAACCAGCAAATGTATCCTCAAGGTGTAGTACCACCTCCATCTTCGGGTTACCCTGGAGCTGTACCAGGTGCTTATCCATCTTCAGGTGGAACTGGTTACCCACCCCAACCAGGATATCCTCCCCAAGGTACAGAAACTCTTTTTCACTTTTTGATATTGTCATTTTGACTTTTCATTCTGTGACCTACAATTAGGGTGGAAGAATAAAAATAGGTAAACGAATGCCTATAATACACTATTTTGCAGATGTTGCACATTTGTGAAGATTTAATTTTAACAACACAATCTTTAAAAAAAACATCATTGATTGCAGTAAATATTGTTGAAGTGAATAAAAGTTGAAATGTAATTAGTCAGATTTTGGAACAAAGCTAGCTAAAATTTCAGCATCCAATTTGTGGATTAAGATTGAAATAAATTGATTAATGCAACTAAAAAATTTTTGTCTCATGTATTAAGTGATAATTTTCATTTTATCTTTACTGTTACTGCAAATTCAACTCAGAAAAAGGCTTTGCACAGAGAGATGGAGAGCTCTCTTATTATAATAAGGATTTTTTAAAGTTCATGTACCAATGAATATGTGATAGTTGTTTAAAAAATATTTCTGACATTAAATGAGCATAAAAAAAGCCAAAAAGTGAATTTTATACATATATATTAGCAGAGGAGTAGAATTTATGCTATTTTTTGTGCTCATTTTGATCTCTGATGTTTGTAATTCCAAGATTTTTTTTCTTTTCTGAGAAAACTGCAGTTATATTGACATTCCAATGACCAATGTAGCCTTCCCCTAGAGCAGATGCAGCAGGCCAGCAGCATTCCATTTGCTCAAGTTTGATCTCTTAGCAGTTTTTTGGCCCAAAACCAAAATTATTGACTCGTATATCAAATGTTTAAAGTTTCTACACCAAATATTGGCTAAGTAGTTTAGTACAGACAGTTCTTCATATATACAAAGTCACTTTTAAGATTAACACTTTTTATAATTTACTTTCATGGTAAATGTGATTGGTGTTAAGACCTTCTCCCTGCAGAAAGAGAATAAAATAATCCTTTTTTTTATTATGACACTGTCACATGGTCTTGATTGGGTGGAAGTTGGGGTGTCAAAGTGGTTTTAGCTTTAATGAAGCATTAATCAATCTTCAACGTGTGATTCTAAACTAACCAATGAGAGCCTGGTTTTCATTGCTATTTCTTTGCTTTCTGGTAATCTCATATTGACTATTTATTTTAAAATGGGACAATCAACAAGGATTTTGACTTTAATATTATTGTGTAAGTTCAAATCCCAGTCATTCCATGACATTTACATTTGGGCTAATACCCTTGGGAAATGTATTAGTATCCCATTATTCTTCCAGACGTGGATTCAATAGTGCATCTAGTGCTTTTCAAATGTGTTACTGAAAGTAAGATATTTATATTTAGATCAATAACCTTGGAAAAGGTATGAATTCCCATATTCCCTCCAGCTATGGGTTAAAAAATCCATTATGTCTTGATAAAAAAAAGTTTATCCAAAATGATTGTTCTTTATATTAAAAGACTGAATTAAAAAAGAAAAAAAAGAATAAATTGTAAATTCAACTGAATTTCCAATTTCTATTATTCAAATGGTTCATAATCTGGTTGAGCAAGCTTGGACATACATGACCACATGCATCATTTACCTTAATTTTGCATCAAGTTGACTGGATCATCAGGGTGGGAATCTGCAGCTCTACTTCATCATCTGGTCAAGCTAGTTCAGACGTTCATGACCATATCAGGGCATCTATATCAATATTGCTTCAAGGTTCCTATGTACTCAGGGTAGGAACCTATTTCCCTACATAGTTGGTCAATATAAATGCTTGCTAGACAACCGACATGAGCAGAGCCACAGTATAGTGTCCAGAGCAGTAGGTCACTTACAAGCTCTTGCTTTGCTTGCCAGCTCTGTCCAACAAGACACATTCTGTGTTCTTGCATGATATTTGAACTATCCGGAATGGATTCATAAAACTGAGATTTGAGTGCTGCTTTAATAAAATGTTCAAACAATTGACATCTTGCCATTTATTCTTTGGAATCTAGCATTTGTAGATGGTTGATATGCCGTTAAACAGATCAATCAATCAATCAATCAATCTAGCATTTGTAAAAACCCTCTGTTTTATAGATAGTAAATAGTTTTTTGTTTTTTTTAAATGATTAATAATAATAAAATAATAATAGATACTTTCATAATGTTGAATTAATTGTAATTATGTATTTGACTAGAATTTATTATCTATTTATTGATTTTATTTGTGGACACTTGATTTTTAGCTTTATAGTTGTTATTATACTACGTTTCGGCCAACTTATCCATCGGCCTTCGTCAAGTGATTAACCAGGACCTCAGATAGGAACTCTGATTCTTGTAATAATTGTATTCAAAGTAATCACTGTCTTCCATAGTTGTTGTTAATTGCACCACGTTTTGACCAACTAAACTCTAGCCTGCTTGGGTAGGGATTGAAACTGCTATATTCTGCCAATGCTCACCTGGAACCGTAAAGACTCAATGCCTATATTCACTGCGCCACGGACCCCAGAATGTAGTGTAATAACTATAAAGATGAAGACAAGAGTCTGCTAATAAAATAAATACATAGATTATGAAGCCTCATCTCAAAAGAATTCCAAATAAATATAATAGAATTTATTAGTTTACCTTATTTTTTTTCAGGTGCTTATCCTCCACAGCCACAGTATCCCTGTAAGTATTGTCAATGCCTTTGGTTTTCAATGGCTTAGTCAGTTGAAAGAAAGCTCATTAAATATTTACTATTTCTACCATATGAAGCACTTAGTCCTGGACCACACAATGCCACATAATGATATAAGCTTTATCTACACACATTTGTAAAGTCAATTGTCTCTTGTGCCATAGAAAAAAGTTAGATTCCATAATATTCCATTTGCAGTTCTATTCGAAAAGGTATCCTATGGAGCACTAAAAAAAATATCTATTGATTAAAAATAGATTAATTCCAAGAGTATAAGACTTTTTTTACAATTAGAATTGTGAAATAAATTTATTTAGAAATATTTTCTGAATAGAAAATATCATTAAAAATTTGAGGCACATATACATTCAATTGCTTCCATGTTTCTTGAATGATGTGGGGCTGTCCCAGATATGCAGTAGTCAAATGCTTGAATTTTGGGATTGTAACATATCCTCAAATTCCTCTTGTTTCAAATTAATACTTTAAGGAAAGGCATGAATCCGTCCAATTTAACCCTAACACAATATGCCTTACCAGCAATTTCATGTCGCTATCTTCAGCTTTTTTCTATGGTTGTAATATTTCTCAAAATATCAAGGTTTGTGTTTATCTCTCTTAGATTAATTTTGTCTTTCAAATCAACAAAAACCAACCTGATCTGTCTGTCATTTCAGAGTGAAATTTTGTATGGATTATTAACAGATGTTTTTATGTGTCGGCTGAATATTATGATAGTTTTAAAAACTTTTTTTTCTTCTCCTACTGAACCTGACCCACCAGGTTTTGATAATTTTAATATTTGGGAAACAAAAATTTGATTCAGACCCCAAAAAATGAAATGGTACAATCTGCTTTTTTTTAAATCCTTTTGGAAGATCTGCTTCAGATTGCAAGAATTGGCAGATAAAATAGAACATTTTATTGGACTTTTGAGTGGGGCCAGACCCTAAGCTCAAACAGAATGTGTTTGGCCCTTAAAAGTATTTATCTATTGCACCACAGGCTTCACCTTTCTAAATAGGTAGGAATTCTTTAATCTCCACCTATAGTTTAAATAGAACTATTTTTAAAAAATGAAATTTTTTTTTTCATTTTTCAATTCTTTATCTACAATTGTATATTTTTCACATCACAGATCCAAGTGGCTATCCATCCCAGCAACCAGGATACCCACCGGCACAACCAAGTTATCCGCCTGCACAACCAGGCTATCCTCAACAACAACCTGGCTACCCACCACAACAGGGGTATCCTCCACAAGGTAAATAATAATAAAAAAGAAATGACTTTGTATATTCTTAATCACAATACTAACTTTGCTTTAACATTAAATGAATACAAATCTTAATATTAAAAAATTTATATTTTAACTAATATATATATATATATATATAATCGGCGGCGGCGGCTCCCACTCGTATCCGAGTATTGGGTCCCGTCGTGAGTGGGGTGTGTGCCCATGTAATACATGGCTGTATAATCCGATTCTATGGTGGAAGAGCAGCGGACAGTGTTCACAGGGAGGGAGAGTTAAAATGAATGGTTGAAGGTGA
>JAYKTE010029645.1:0-15314 GCA_036873565.1 Xipholeptos notoides
TTAGGATATATACATATATAATGAATATTTGGTATTTGCCTAATTGCACTTAGATTTACCCAGCAAATATGGAAAAAAAGTAGAATTCTATTACTGATGTTTGGAAATTTTCATTTTCTTTAAAGTGTTTTCACTTTCTCTATCTTCACATGTTTGTGTTTTACCAACTCTTATTGAACTTAATTTCCTAATGTGAAGCTTCCTCACTGTCATTTAAAGTTGTATTCTGAAAGATATCATTTGAAATAAATATCTATTGTTTTTTTTTATTTTGAATTAAGTTACACTTCTTTAAATCATGATAAATAAGTCAATTCTGTTGAATATATTCATATCTAAAAAGAATTTGTCTTTAATCAAAAATACTATCATTGCATAATTGAAAATAAAAACGTAGACCTCTCATTGTAATGATAATGCAAAGTACAAAATAAGTAGCAGTATGTCTTTTAAAGATTTTCCATTGCCTTATATTTGTAAACAAACAAACATCCTGTCATATCTGTGATTGTGTATGTGCACGGAGATACAAAGACAGACAGACAGATTATTATGAAATATATAATATATATTAAAATAATGCCTTAAACCATTTGTTTGACAAATAAAGAATATTCCTCTTTTTATTGAATTAAACATTCAGCTTTGATTAAAATAATTTTAAAAAGTGAAAGCAAATTAAGAGTTTTGCTTTATTTGAAAGGAAAAAAAAGCTCTGTTAATTGTGAAAATAAATAGCATAATAAATTAAGAAAGATATTCCTTTTTTTTTTTATAACTTGTTACTTGATAAAAAAATTTATTTAGCAGAACCATATTATAAAATTTTTCTTTTTTAAAAGAATTAAACATTTAAAATGTTGTTTACTTAAATAGATTAGTTTTATCTATTAAGTTAAATTGAATTAATTAGTTTTATTTTGTTTTGCAGAGAGCAGTAATAATTTAATACACATAAGATGTATAAGTTGTCATAAGATTTTTTTTCTTTTTAGTTTTTCTCCTTCTATCTCTCTCACTGTCTGTCTCTTGCTCTCTTTCTCAGACTCTTTTCCTTTCATATCTTTTTCTAACTTTTATTTTCATTTGAATAACTGTTTACACATGGCTGTCAGTTTTCTTCCTATCACCTCCTCAATTATCAAAACAAATGATGCACCAAAAATCTTACTACTTTATGTACCGCCCACGAAAACATTCTTTATAAAAAAAATCATATAAATAAATGAAGATATGCATATAAATATATATCACTTTTACAATAAATACAGTTATAAGAAGAGACTTACCCAGTGGTACCATGAAATTCCTGAGATGTATTTATTGCGAAATTCTCCAACTAATGTGGAGAGGACAGTAACCACTTTCTTCGGTCGCAGTGGCATGAAAGTTCCTCGGTAGTCCTCAAATGAATAAACTCCATAGTCAGCACCAAGATACATAGTTTTTAGCTCGGTGATAGGCATGTTTTTAGTTTGGAGTGATTAAAGAAAAGATCCTCTACTCTTTTTCCCTCACTTTCCTGTCTATGATGATCACATCTGTGCCTGCTATTCAGAATCTGCTGCTGGCACAACTTTTCTCATGACTTATCTAGCAGGCAAATAGACATTTGTGCTATAAAGTTTTTGGGGAGGAACCTCTTGTGTGTCGTCACTCTCTCTTGCTGGCTTGCCAGTTTCTGGATATTCTAAGCTGAAGTGAGGACAGGTTTTTGTATTTTGTTTATTATTATTTTTAAGATGGGTGGAGAGAAAAAAATGTGTTTGGGTAGGAGTTGGGATTAAATATAAAGACCTACCAAACAGATACAAACAGCACACCAGCAAGGTACCAAATGCTACCAGTTGTTATTCAGTACCCCTCCCCACAACTACTCTAGGTTTCTTTTTGGTATTTTTGGAGGAGTTGCTTTTTTTTTCACTTATTAAGTTGGAGTAATCATTGAGGAAGGTTTAGCATTTAAAGAATGTTTTGTTTTTTTCATAAAAGAAAGAAATAATTTTTGGCATAGAATTTTCTTGAGGTAAATCAGGGTTGAACAGCATATCTTTATAATTTATTGAGTATAGTCCGTCGTGTGGATGTATCTTTTTACATTTTGAAATCACAATTCTGGAATTAAAATCCTAGTTAACTTTTATACTTATACATTTGTACAAGGTATACATTTAATCATATACCACAGTTATTAATACCACTACGACTGTTCTTATAGACATTGGAATCATATTATACATGTTAAATCTTAATTGGTCCTTTTTGTCTATAATAAAGCTAATACCACTTGGAATGGTATGAATATTCTTATTTCTTCCCATCTATATTATTTCTTGACATAATACATAATAATTCTAATGATCTTCTAGACATTTGTTTACAAAAAATGTAAACTTGTTTAGAAAAAGGTTTCAGTATTAAATGACAACAAAAGTTGCTATTCAATCAACAAAGAAAGCCACTTAAACCATTATTTATTTAGGATTTTAATCTCTTACCTAGTTATTTAAAATAGTAAAAAAAAATTGTAATGATTTCCTGGAAACTCAATACTACATTCACTTCAATAGAAATTTATTTCAATTTGTAGCTGGAGATGTTGAACAGAATTCAAAGTATTTTGCACATGGTTACCAAGACAGTGTATAAAGACAGTGTATCAGAACATACAAGTACTATAAATGTTTCTCAATTTTCATATCATGTTATATGAATATGAATAGATATACATATTCATATAAATCTATTTTATTTGTAACATCCTATATCTTACAACAACAAATGATATCATTTCCTGATTACTGAATTAGGATCTTAGGTGTTTCAATAAGAAGTTGTGGTTCTAATGCTTAATGAATTAGATTAGCAGCTAAAAACAAATCTTTTTATATTCCTTAAGAAAAGTATTGCTATTTACATTAATTGCATGTTATACTTGGCTATTAGTCATCTTGCTGGTTATATTCACAGTGATTGTGCTGTCCTCTATGAAGACCTTCTGGATTTTAAAGAATTGTAACATTTAGTTTAAAATATTTTGAGTTAATTTTGCCTGGAAGTAATAACTTGAAGTTGAGCTTCCATTTGCAGGTATAATAAAGAATAATTTACTTTGACGAATAAACAAAGATTGACAATTATGTGACATAAAAATTTCTGGAGCATAAAAAGCAGTCTTTTCAGTCTATCTCCATTGATTGAATAAAGGAATTATTCTGGAAAAAGCAACATTTCCTGTTTTAAAGGTTTTCAAATCATTCCTTTTTTCTATGAAACAAGAGGAAGGGAATCTCATTCAAATAAACTATACCTGGGAAAGAGGCTGCTATAGAATGCATTGCTAGTAAAAGTAAAAACAAAATCTTAAAGGGTTTTGTTAGGAATCTTCAAATGTAGATTGAATTTTCAATACATTTGTAAAAATATTCAAACATTAATTTTCATTTTACTTAAATGTTGTCACATAAATCTATTTTAGGTTTTGAAGATATATCCTTGTTTAAAATCAAATTTTCAAATAAGACACACCAGGAAATAATTAGACAGTTTATAGAATATGCAAAGAAAGGTATGAAGAAGAGGAAAAGGATATTTTCAGGTTTTGTTTAATGAAATGTTGAATTTTAAAGATAGTGTCATTATAATACATTGAATAAAAAATTCAATGTCACAAATTTATGGTCATTTAATGTTATTAGAAACAATTTTTCATTAAATATATCTTTGTTTTCTAAGCTGATTATTAGAAGAACTAACATTAAGCTAAATAGAGGAGTTTTCCAGGGCATTACAAAGTCATTGTGCATCTATAATTTCAGAATGAGAAACATATGCTGTTATCTAAAACTCAATAACAATAGGTTTTTTTATATTTAATTTTTTTGAAGAACAATGACAATCTCTTAATTCATGAAAAAGCAAGACTCAGAGTCAAAACAACTTTTGCATTTAAGAGTGCAGCAGTTATACTTTTTAAAATAAACCCAACAATAAGGTGCATAGTCACTTTCTGAATGCACTGTACTCTTGTCCAAAAAATATAAGTTTCAATATGAAAAATTGTTTTGGATTTTAACCAGCTTTTAATGATTGCAGAATTGGAATTTTTGCCAACCACAGAAATATTTTCTTTTGGATTTCGAAAATATTTGATAAATGTAAACAAAAAAAAATGTCCCCAAAAAGTGTTTTAACAAATTTTTCGATTGTTTATCTACAAATCAAAGATAAATATAAGAAATAGTTAATTGGTAAATTGGTGCACTCAATCAAAGTACTTACCAAGCAGTTGAATTAGGTAATTGGTTAATTTCCCCCACCAAAAAAAAAAACTAAATATTTTTATGTGATTCATTATCATTGCAAAATGCTTTACATTCATCAACCACTTTATAATTTGAGGGTATTCAAATTATAGTCTTCACTTTTTTTATCATACTAATGGAGGTACCTAGCATGTCTAGGTGATTTTTAGTGTTTTATGATTGTATGCATTATAACATGTTCCATTTACAACAATTAGAAAACCTTAAACTGAATAAAAATGGTAATATACAAAAAATAGAATTATATGAAAACAGCTCTATATTCATGTATATATATAATTTCAATCCATAAAATTTATTAGAATATAAAATAAAGGCAAGGGAAACAAATCAATAACTTTTTCTAAAAATAAGTCTGTGTGGATAAGTTTTGTTAATATAATAGAATGAAAAAGATCACTCTCTTCTTCATTTTTGTTGAAAACCTTAGAAATAGAAATTTTCTGGATAAATTTGTTGCATAAGAAAAAAACAAACAAACTTCATCTCTTTGATCCTTAGCCTCCAAGATGCAAATTATCCACAACTAACAACATTGTATCATTTGAAAATAATTTATCCTAAATTTTAAAGCAATAGTTTATCAAACAGACATACATAAATTCTGATGTGATGTATGAATTACATCACTTTAAAAAATGCCACTTTTAGATTCTCAAAACAAAAGATAATTATTAGGTGTTATTGAGTTATCATTTTCATAAAATTGAAAAAAAATTATGCAAGTGAATTTTTCATGCAGTTTTTTATCACGGATAATAATAAACTAAATTTTCTTTGTGGTTTTTAGGCCTGACAATGTATGAAACAATGGAACATATAAACTAAAAGTTCTATAGAAGAGACATGGGTTTGTATATGCCTTGTTTGCATGGTTACTTAGTCACAAAAAGTAAATAGATATTGAAATAATGGTTGCTATTGGGTGCATAATATTGGAGATTTTGTAGAAATAATATGAAATAATATGTTATTGTGTTGGTGAAATTTTTGGTGAACTATGCTAGTGACCTTAGATTTAGTATATTTTTTCTTGATATTAGTTTCTTTACAAGATTCTATATTTTTTTCAAATTCCATAAATAAAGAAGTTTTGTTTTTTTGCCCTTTTTTAATTTTAAAATGAATTCTTTCTTGAGTGGAATGAAAACAAAGAAAAAACAGTTAGTTCAGCATTTGTATAAAATCTGTTTCGCATTTTGTAACTGCTTGTATTTGAAGACAAAGTGTGAAATTTTCATGTTTTGTATTAAGAATCATGAAAAAAAATGAACAGGCAATTGTTTATGCAAAAAATACAAAGATATTTCTTTCGCCCAGAAATAACTGTAGGCACCATTGTTCTGAGAAAAATTCTTTATCGTAAAAACATTTGCAAAAATATAAATTTTATAACATTCTCTCAATCTTAAAATGCAGGTCACTTAAATGATTATATTTCAAATAGTTTTACATTATGCTATATATATAAATATAAACATAAAATACATGTCTTTCTTGTATGAAGGTTATATAACAATCTTATAATTTGTGGAACATAAATATGTAGCATTCAGTAAGTTACAAATCTTCTTAATCCCTTCAGCTATGTATAGAGCGACAAACATTTGTCAAGTTGAAAATATTTGTGTATAAAAATAATTCTTGCATTAAAGGGCCAATAAAGAATTTTTGTGTTATTTAAGCTATTGTCCTCATCTTTATTATCATGGCTGATCTACCTGCTATTCTTCATTTGGCATTTATTATTGAAATCAAACATTAAGAGCCTTTGTGTAAAATTTCTTTTTTTAAATATAAGCATATTAAAAAATCTTACATTAACAAATAAACTATAATGAATCATGTTTCATAAAATAATTGATCTTTTCTTTGCTAAAATGAAAGAGGACAAAGATCTCCAGTAAAACATTTAGATATGTAACACAATCAAAAATGGACATTGTGAATTTATTGTCACAAACCAAACTGTTTTAAATCTAAATTCCAAATCATAAGATCAAAAGTCAAATGCAAATCTGTCGACACAAACATAAACAGAGTCATAAATAATTTAAAAAAGTTTTAAAAAGTGAACATCATCCAGCTCTATTTCAGGATTTTGATTGTGTTTTTTGGGTGTTCATATTTTACAAATGAATAATTCTCCCACAGATATTCGTTTCAATATAAAAAGAAATATCTACATACTGAAATATAAAGATAAAATTTAACATGATTTATATAAATCATGATTTTAGTTAAGTGTTGCATTTGATATGAATCATTTTTAATCAGGTCTTCTTTACTTTTTGTTGAAAAATTTCTGAAAAAGTTGGATATTTTTGTATTATTTAAAACTGGTATGCCCCTGTGGTAAAAATGATTGCATTAAAATAATAAGATCATAGTAAATTTGTATTAAAGAGCAAAATAGGGATGACAAATACAAATAATAACACTTGAATGTCCTAAAAATAAATAAAAAAGGAATAGAAAATAAATCTAATATCTTCATTGTGTGACACAATACATACAAATAAATAAATTAAAAGATTTAACTCATACACCTCTGTCATTATTAAAAGAGATATAGATTATGAAAAAGGTGAGTTTTGATGATTACCATTATTCAAATTATTTAAATTTTTACTCCCATTTTTATTATCTATTTTACAACATTTCCTAATTGTTATATAGTGTATTGGTCCTAGGCACAAGTCTCTATAAGCTCCAATTGACATTCACTTAGGGAGCACAAGTTCCATCCTGAATGTATGAATACTTAATAGATTGACATCATACCAAGTTTCCTATTTATGGAATGAGGAGTACCTAAAGCTGTTAATTGAATTAACACTTTTTTGCAGTTCTCTTAAGTTTAATATGAAGGTTTCTGGTTTCATTGAAAAAAGCAAATAGGACATTGGCTGAAATGTAAACATTACAATAAAAATTAGACCAAAAGTTTGAATGTCTTGAATAATGATGAACATTCCTTTATGACTAATATTTTGAGTTAGAATTTGCTACTTTTTATTGATATAAGTTTGAGTATTTCACAAGTTTTGATAATGAGAGATTAGGAACTTTAAAGGTTTTATTGATCTTATTTCTACAAGCAGTTTCAGTTTAACAAACATCTTTAAAGTAAATTATATGATTATTATGATACTAGTACATGAGACAGGAAGTACCCTACTTCTTTGAAGCCATTAGCCTTAAATAAAAATAATAGATTTGTTCCCTTGTTTGATACTCACAAAATGATCTGAATTTCATATTTGAACTGAAAGCAAAGATTCTCTTATTCTATAAATTATGTCCTTAAAAGATTGTTTTTCCCCTAAAAGTTGACCTGTGTTTGTTACATTCTTTTTGAGGGTCTTCAAATAGAAATAAAGAATACTAGTCTGGTATAATTATATTAATCCAGTTAAGAAATAGTAATAGTAACAGTCCAACAATCAGGTTATCCAATGAATTCCTCACTAAAGAGGAAATTTTAGCAATACGTTAACAGCAAAGTTTGTTTGTTTGTTTTGTTTTACAGCATATCAACCTTTTTAGGTCATTAAATTGCCAAGAATAATCTGTTTATATTTTTATAAATTCTAGATAATTAGAATCTTAGTTTCCATGTTTTCTTGTGTGAATACCCCTTTGATCTGGTTTGGCTTCATGTCTTCAATTCTTGTATGTCGCAATGTAGTCCTCGTGATAAAAGCCTGTTCTTAATCAAATTATGAGTTGAATGTATGTTTCCATAGATTTTGATCAGATAAAAAATTCCTATTTAATGCTACAATTTTATACTTCATAAATTCTTCAGATGGGAGACATGCCTTTTAAAAGTCATCAATGATTATTGGGAGGCATTTTGCTGCCATTGGTTTTGTTATTGAATAACTCCACTAACCTTACAGCTTAAGGTTCTTTTTCACGTCTCTTTCCTGTGGTTTCACTTCCCCTTTGGCAGTCTGAGTGTGAGAGTAATTGCTACATTGTATAACATGTGGATTGAAACCCCAAAGCATAAGCTATTTGATATAAATTGATGATATTTTTTCATAAATTCTTGATTTACATTCCATAATACCTAGATTTCTTTTCTTGGGAACATTGATTAATCTTAAGAGAATGTCGTATGACAAACTCATTCAACTCTTTTTAAATGATCCAGTGACACTCATACAAAATTGATAGAAAAGCTACATATGTAAAAGACATTTATCACAACTTTATTTTTGTTCTTGACAATAGCATTCAGTATTAACATTGATAAGAATGGAGAAAGAAAATCTCAACTAATCCAAATGCCAGTTGACTCTGGTTAGACACAGACTGCGAATTCTAACAAAAGAGCATGAACAGAAATATCTAAGAATAACAGATAACAGCAGAATTAAAATTTGTCTTCTAATTGAGAAAATTTAATAGATTTTCTTAGATTATTTTCCAACCATATTTTTTTTCAAAAAGTGTAGATGCAGTACTTTTCAATAAACTTCTGAAAAAATAATTATTGAAATTAAACTGAAATTAGATACGGGATTAAGCTTGCTATGTGAGAATAATGAAAACTGATCTAGGTCATCAGTGTAGCTACAAAGTCTGGAGTTGTTCAAATAAGAAACCTATTTATTTAAATATAAAAACTAGTATTTAACAAAATATAAGAGCTACTTTTTGATGAAAACAGTTTTTGATAATTTTTAATAATTGATTATATTTCATTATTTACTGACAAAAAAGAACCAAAAAAATATTTTAGCAGTTATAACTGGTGTTGTGATATTTTGGATCTCTTAATTGTATATTTGTTTCTATTTCAAAGTTCTTGTGTATGACAAGGGGTTACTTAAAGGTTGCTTCAAAAGTTCGTAAACACTTGCAAAACAATTAAGAATTGAATAAAAATTGTATTTTTGTTATTTTTAATAGTTTTTTGCATTTATATTGTTATTGTTATCAACTGGAGTGGGTTTACGAAAAGTTCAAGCAAAAGTACCTGGCTTTGATCAACCAGAAGCCTGCTTTGATGCAGCAGGAAAATGCCAAGCCATGTACCACCATAAAGACCAAAGACAAGTTTGAAAAGCTCGATGATGGTTAGGTTCTGCCACATCCTTCCTACAGTCATGATTGTGCTCCATCAGCATTTTCTGCTCAGTCCAGTCTTTGTTTTCTGAAGGGCTGCCAATTCAACTCATTTGATGAAGTTGAGGAAGTGTGTCAAGAATTCTTTGATTCAAAGCCAGCTGAATCCATCCAAAAGTCTGCAGATCGATGGCAGAAAGTCTTGGAAAATGATGGTCTTTATTTTGAGGAATAATTTCTATTATCAATTGGCGAGTCTTTGCAGGTCTTTATATACTTTTAACAAATTTTGAGACAATCTTATAATAATAAGCCAGTCAGTTTGATGACAGAATTTAAGTTTTAGAAAACCAAAACTTAAATTCTGTCATCTAACTGACTGGCTTATTATTAGTAGCACCTCTATTATAAAAGATTATTATTCTTAGAATATTCCAATTTCTTGAATAAAGAAACAAGTTCTTAAGCATCCTTCGTTGAACCAATGTGTGGAATTACCATTTTGAACTTTGTACCACTTTCTGGGTTCAACACCAATAATTGTTGGATTATTTTTTAAAAAAAATTTGCCTACAAACTAATATTAAGTGACTCATATTTGACCTAGTGGATTTTATTCTTGAAAAAGAATTAATTTGATATACTTTTGCATATTTCTTTTCTTTGAAAAATTCCATTTACGGCTGGTATTGATTTCCAATACAAGGTGATTGGGATAATATTTATATACTTTCTAGTAAAAGGAGAACAGTTGTAGTCTCTAGGGGCAAGAATAAATCTCATTACTAACTTAGAGAGGCATGCATATTCAGTTTTTGATAAAAGCCATTTATAGAAAAAGCAGGTTAACTATTCACTAAGTTGCTGATAGGGAATGACCAAAAACCATTGCATAACATTTGATATGATCAGGATTAAAAAATAAATTCAATACTTGTTAACTAAATAAATAATAATAATTATGATAATGAATATCACTGGAACTATAGAATAAAGGGTATAAAAAACTGGTATCCTATGATGAGAGGATAGGATACAAATCATAGTTCTCATATATAAAGCCAGGATATGAAAGAAAGTGATGGAATGGTGGAAATAAAGTTTACAGACAATAAGATGCTTTGCTAAAAAGAATGAAAAAATTCTTATAATGAGGTCAAAAAATGAATGACCATGATGAATAAGAAAAACTAAAAGCCTTAGACTGGGATGAAGTGGCATGTGATGAAGTTTTTGAAGAAGACTTACTGTCACTCTGTTTTTAAAGAAAACCATTGGGTCAAAGAGTTTAAAAATTCAGATATGGCTTGTATTAAAAAAATACCCAAGAATAAGAATAAGGTATCTGAGTTTAAATAGGAACTTGAAGAGGAAAGACATCCTGCAATCTTTCTTTCATAGGAAGAGAGTTGAAAAGATTGGTACTCAGAAGGAAGCATTTGGAATGGTCACTGGATGTCAACACAGTGGTAGCTTTACAAATAATTGGATAGACAATTCAGTAAGACTAGGGAGAAGCTCAATATAGTCCATAAATTGAATAGGGAAAAAGATTCTAAAGAAATCTACTGGTTGTAGTGCCACAGGGCTTTTCCCCTAAACTGTTATCCAATCATTATCCAGGATGAATTTAGCTGGTTGTTGATAACATTTATCTTCGGATGCAAGCCTATACATCTAGCAAGCATTCCAGTGAAAATTTCTTTACAACCTGTTGAGATACTATTTCTGTTTCACACAATATCAACTCATATTAATAGCAGGTAAAAGATTTTGATTAGCTTTAATCAAATTCTAAGGTGCTTCAAGGAAGATTCGTTAAGCCTTTTATGGTGTAAATGAAAATACTTTAATATATATGCAGTCAGGATGAATGTTTAAATTATTTGGAGTTATTAATGAATTATTTAGTTATTAAGAGTTATTAATGATTGAAGTAAATTCATCATAGATCTTATAATTTTAGCATTACTAAGAAGGATCTAGCTTATTAGATTCTCAGCTCAGTTTTACCTGTATGTGTGTATTTGTGTTTGAGTGGGTATTTGTTCAAGTATATGGGTGTGTAAGTGTGTGTATGCATGTGTGTATGCATGTGTATGTGCAAGAGCATGTATGGACACAAGTGTATGTGATTAAATTACTTTTCCCGTGTTATTATTACATTAGATTCACTCATTATTTTGATTACCTGTGGTTGCTATAGTTACTGGTCTAATATGAAAGACTTCAATTTCAATAGGAAATAAACAAAAATAAAAAAGTAAAAAATAAAACAAAGTTGTGGTTTCTATTCTTTAACAAAAACTATTACATATGCATGTATTTCCTTCCCTTTTTATACACCTTAGTAACATTCAGATGGTATAAGTGAAGTGAGAGGGTGGTTGGGATACAGGGAGAGGTAGGAGGGTAAATAGATAAAAGAAAATTAAAGATACACAGTGACACACTTATATACACAGTGATTGGCACAAATATGGAAAAAGTGATACACAAAAAGATATACAAAAAATATACATACAAATATAGGTTATGGATAGATAGATAGATAGATAGATAGATAGATAGATAGATATAAAAATAGTAAGATACTTAGTGACTCATATGAAAGAAAAACTTGTAGAGATATGGAAAGGCTTGTATGCTCATATAAAAATACTAAAATACTTGCAGATACAGAGAGAAAAAACAGATATATACTTCTACACACTTACACCAATTAACCTTTGCATGTATTTTCATAAACATAAACATATATTAAGAGACTTGAATAGACTGAAAAAGAGACATATACATGCATAAACACATAGCTTCATATGAATACACAAGACAAATTCCCAAACATAATTGCACAGAGATAGATATTGAGACAAGAGTAGAGATTGATATCCACAAAGACGTGTCAAAAGAAATAGAATGAATACAAACTACACCTATGTTTAAAATATTTGAAGGATTGTTTTTTTCAACACTCCTTGTTATTTTTAAGTGATTTTTATGTATCAAGGGGTCATTTTTGTTTTAACCCTTGTATATACAAAGACTGGTACATAGATAGAATGATATGCAAAGAGAAAAAAGAAAGTGCACCTGGTATGAATATTCAATATGACAAGGTAGTGGCTAGAATTGAATGAAAGTGCTACAACTTCTAAAGAAGTCTTGCTGTGACGCTAAATCCAGTGAAACATACAGTCATGAAGTGTGAAAACTCTGATAGTAACTGGTAAAAGTATAAAGATAATAATAATACTTAGCGTTTAATCAATTGGTTAAACAGCTACTCGATAAGAACAATTGCAGTGGTCAATTTCTGAATTATTAGAAAAAGTTAGTTAAACTCAGGTTTTTGATGGTATTTTAAAAATGCAATGTCAAATCAAGGGTTGTTTTTTATATTTTTTTGAGGACATTTGAGCCAATAAAAACTGTCTTCTTTTCATTTTCTATTCTCAAAGTCTTACAGCTGATGCTATAACATTTCTATCTTCTCTTTCCTAATTTTATGCATGGATACACGAAAAAGTAATTAAAACATATGAATGCCAAGAGACATTCACGTTCAGTAAAAATGCAGCAGTGCATTTGGGTGTGAACCAGTTTTTCATTTTTAGAATGTGTGTGACTATCTGCATATATTTTTGAATATATGTGTGTGTGTGAGTATGGACAGGCGTATATTTGTGTGTATATGTTACTTCATATATATATACCTGTTGAAAGTATCTTGCTTTCTGTCTACTATTACAGGTATGTACTTGGTTATGTTTGTTGTTGCTTGTGCTTCTGGAGTGTTTTTGTCTGTCTCTTTGATAGTCTGTTTTCTTGTAAATAATCTTTGTGCAAATGTGTATTTCCATGTTACTGTTTTTTATAAGTGTCTCTACTTCTGTCATTTTGAGAGAATACATGCTGACCTTTGCAAGTATATCAGGGTATGCTATTTTATTCTTATGCATGTTTGTATCTATTAATTAGTGTGTAGGCATCTCTCTACACATGAGTATTAATGTGTATGCATGTATGTTTGTTTTGGGATGTGTGTGGATTCCTTTATTATTCATTAATCTCCACTCTTCAATTGTTTATTTTTGATGAGTTTTCAACCTATAAATATATATATTATAAAAAATGGAAGAAAATCCGCTGATGTATGATAAAAAAGACGTTTCGGTTATTTATAAATAACCGAAACGTCTTGACGTCGGCAAATATTGTATCCGTGTTTTATGTTTTCCTTTAAATTTTTATTATGTATATCACGTACATATATATATAAGATAAAGATTTTAAAGAAAAAACAAAAAGCATGGATATAAATTATGCCAACATCATAACGCTTTGGTTATTTTTAACCTTCATCGGGGCATCAATTTATTCTGCTCTGTCCTATGGATAGGTTTTATGATGGACAGTTGATGTCATGATTAGGTTTGAAAAAGAGAAGAAAAATTAAAAGATATAAAAGCACTTTCCTTTTTTTTCTAGTATATATATATATATGATAAACCGCCATAAAATTATTGAGAAATCAAATTAATTTGATATGTGTTGTAAACTTTTGCTTTGCTAACTATTGAGTTTTCTTTTCATGTTGTGTTAAATTGTTATTTTTATTTTTCTAAATGTTCCTATCTTAGTTTCAATACATTTTCTATATTTATAAAAAGTTTCATTACCATTTGGGAGCTAGAAATACAAAAACTGTCGGTTTCATCGGTGTATAGTAAACTTTTACGGGGCACTGCATATGTAAGTTTTTTTTTTTTGGTTACTATGAAAAGACATTATTTACCATTTGTAAATTATTACATCCTCTACAACTAAGACTAAAATAGATACTTATATTTTCTCACAGGGCATACTAAAATTGATTTGCTATTAACCAGTGACTAATAAGGAAGCATTTCCTTCTTTTTTTTTCTTAAAAAAACCTTTATCATTTCCAGGTTTTTATATGACATATCTAAATTTATGGCCTGGTTTAAATGACTCTATTACGATATTTTGTTGGCAGTTTGACATTGCTCGAGAACAAATACTCGCATATACGGAACCATCTGTTGAGATTATTCACACATAGGCTTCATCTACATTCCTTGGATGGGATCTTTCTTTCTTTCTATTTTTAGCTTCAAGAAAACATCGAGCATTCCAAGCTCAGTTAAATCTGACCGAGTATAACCAAATCGACTGGATATAGATTCAAACATGACAACATGACAAGCAAGAGTATGTAAGTCATAGCCGGAGGTCAATCTAAAACTAAAGAATGAAATTTGTTTGGTTTGTTTGTGTTTTACAGCATATCAACCTTTTAAGATAATTTAATGCCGGTAACAATCGGTTTTTGATAAATGTTCTTTTGTCCAGGCGTAGTTTTTTTAAATAACATAGTATGCACTATCTAATCCATAACTGGAGGGAATGTGGGGATTCATAACTTTCCCAAGGGTATTAGCCACGCAGTCGTATTTTATGTGCCAGGGAGTGTTCTTAGACAAGTGTTGATTCGGAATACCCCCAATAAGTATTTTAAAAATCAGCTTCTAGAAGGAATGGTCAAATCTAAACGAATTTTTACATAGTCTTAGCGTTTACCATTGAAAGAATTGTTCAAAAGTTTCATGACTACAGACTCCTAAACTACATTGCTAATTTTTGTTCTAGATTTTTGAGTTTGTGTTTTACGGTATATCAACAATTTCAGGTCATTTAACGCCGAGAACAATCATTTTTGATAAACGTTACTTTTGCCCACACTTCGTTTTTTTAATAACACAGTATGCAATATTTAACCCATAGCTGGAGGGAAAGTGGGGATTCACACCTTTCCCAAGGATATTAGTAAGAATATGAACGCAAACGGAACAACTGGAATTCGAACTCGCGTACTACGATTCCGAT
>JAYKTE010029756.1:0-15312 GCA_036873565.1 Xipholeptos notoides
AAAATGATTGTTCTCGGCGTTAAATGACCTAAAATGGTTGATATGCCGTAAAACACAAACAAACAAACAAACAAACACATCTCTGTCAACACGCTAAAATTAACAAACCCACCTCTTAACTATGCTGACACGAACTGCATTGGCTTTGAAAACATTCAACAGGCACTGGTTAATGATGATCAGTTTCATTTTTTCTACATGGAGGAATTCAATGATACATCTCTACTTCTGACACACATTTATGGAAGGGGTTGCTTTCTTAAAGACTCACACTGCAACAGGGAGAAGAAACTTTCAGTTGATGATTGCATAAGATTTGTAATCCCCTCTGATCCATTCGGGCAGAAAAAACATCATAGGAAGCATTACTTTTGGAACATCCCTTGTACAGTGGATTTTTTCTATAGTATTGTGTAATGTAACAAGACTAATCCAAGGCATGTAAATGTATTTGATTCAGTATATAATAAAAGACAATTTCTCATTAGGATTTTGTCATTTAGAAAATATGCAATCAATGGTATCTCATTATTCAGCTTTAAAGCTAAAATTCAATTTGTGCCTGCAAACATTTTAATTCCAGAAATATTTTCAAACCTGTAATTATATTGTTTTAGATGGAAGAAGTGGAAGAAGATGGTGTTGGTAAGAGGAGAGAAACAGAGGACGAGAATAATTAAATGGAAAAAAGTATAAAATAAAAAGACAGAAATTAACAATAAGGAAAAAATAAAACAAAGAATCCAAGAATAATATCACAACTGCTATCACTATAAGTAGACACACCATTCTTTTCCATCTCTGAGCATCTATTATATCATAAAGAATTTTAGATGAAGCAATGATTTATTGGAGGAGAAATAGTGTAATATATTTTTTGAAATATTTAGACCATTGTCTTCATCACTATTATTTTGTACGCAATGTCTTTATTTCATGTGGCCTTGGGTCTTCTTCAGTTGTTTATTGTTGAACCTTCATGTCAAAATCAGGGTTCTTTACATCAAACCCTTTATTTAATCAATAGACTAGATTGTTCTTATTTTGTTAACATTTACCAGATACAAAAGCTAAACGATTTTAATAGAATTTCAATTTATTTCTTTATATATATGTACATATATTCAGACAAGTTTCATTAAAGAAACACAGAAAGAATTGTGGAAAGAGCATGGAAATTAAATCCATCTTAACAATAAAATGAACAAACCAGATCAAAACACAACAAAAACTGAAATGTAACTGACCAAATTTCAACCCCTAAGGATGATCAAGGAAGACCGAAAACGTTAGGAAAAAAGATTGGAAATTATATTAAGACACTCAACCCAGCTACTAAGTCTCTTGTTAGAAAACAAGAAACAATTGAATTATAAATATTTAAAAGGAAAATGAAAATTCTTTTTAATGAAAATTGTCTGAATAATGATATTCTGCCTAAATATACGAAATTAAAACAAATATATATATATATATATTATTAATCCACGTATATTTATTTTAGATAAATATCATATTGAATCTCTAGCTGTGTGAGATAAAGAAATACATAAAAATTAATTTGTTTGAATGTCCACTTTTTTCGTCTTTCTTTTTTATCTATTATTTTGCATCTCAAAGTCAGTGATTTAATTATTATATATAAATAAATATTTGTTTGTGTGTGTATGTTTATGTGTGCATTGAACCTATTAGAATTGTTGCTTATATTTATAGTTAAAGTGCTTGATATCAGTGATAGAGTCTATGTTGATACAGAGTCAAAAAGTTTTGGCAATTGTCAGATGGTGAAATAAAATAACATATAATTATGATACTGATTACGGTATAAAGAAATGTGAGATGGTTAGGAAATTGTATGATAAATTCTACAAGTATCATTCGGACTATTGTGAGACAGAAAATACTAACGATGAAGATAGTAGTCCAAATAATACTTATAGGACTAAAAACACAAATCAATGATTATCTTGGGTGATGAATTTTAATGCACCAGATCTAAAACTTTCTTCTCAATGGATGTAATTAAAATTTTACCATTGATTAGGTATAACTATAGGGAGTGACATAGCTAGAGTAAACATCACCCGGGGTGGTTCAATCAAATGTCACCCCACTGACACACAAATCACTCTATTCTGAATTTAAAACTACATTAATAAAATAGTGAAGCAACACCTCCCATCATACGCTTGATGTGCTTTGATGTGGAGTAACTCAGGAGAGGTATCAGTTACCACATATCAAATTAAGAAAAACCAAGATAAAACCTTATAAAACTAGATTTTTCTTCGGACAAAAGTCTTCTCATGGCACCATGTAATTACATAATAATATATGATAAATAAATCCTAGATAAATGATGTAAGCTCACTGATCATGACACTTAATAAATATGATATTCAATCATGAGGGATAATGAAGAAGAAGTAATAGTATTAGTAATAGTAGCTGTCATCATCATCATCATCATACCTTTTCCTGAATGCTAAAAATCAAAATATTTCTTTCATTTGATTTTAAATGAAATTTTATTTACAAATAAAAAAAAAAAACTGTTAAAAATAATTACTTCATTTTTTTTTCCTGTTCTCATCTTTTAATTCCACTGATTCAGCGTTTGTTTTTTTGTCAAATTCTTCATTTCATTTTTTGTGACAGTTCTTATTGAATTAGATATTTTTTCTTTAGAAAAAAGAAAGAAGAAACACATTTATTATTGTTTAATTGATCAATTTTGTGTAATTAGAAGCCAATTATCACAAATAGACATGTTGAGACAACAGTGAGCCAAAGAATAGTTTCTTTTTTTAAGAAATTGCTATCAAAACAACATATTTGTTTTATTTTAACACCTGAAGAATTTATTTAATGTAGTGATCTTTTATAAAACTTAGAAAAAGAATTGATTTTTTTTTCAGAGTCCTTGAGAATATATATTAGGTTGTCCGAAAAGTTTGTAAAAATTGAAATTTTACTCGTCAAGTAATAACAAAAACAATAAAGATTATTTCTCAAAATAAAGACCATCAGTGTTTACAAATTTTTGGGACAACCTAATAGTACTAGTGTATATGCCTCTAAAGAAGAGAGTGAGATAGATGGATAGACAGATAAATGAAATAAATAAGAAAAAAATAGAAATAGATGGATAGATATATGGATAGATATTTAAAAATAAATCTTAAAACAAATTTGTTATTATTAGGTTGTCCCAAAAGTTGTAAACACGCCAAGTAATAACAAAAACAACAAAAATTATTCCTTAAAATAAAGACCTTCATATTTCAAAACTTTCTGCCACTGATCTCCAAGCTTTCAGATCTGGTGAAAGTATAATTTCAGCCAACTTTGAATCAAATAACTCTTGACTCGCTTCCTCAAACTTTTGGGACAACCTAATAATACTTTTATGGTTTTTGCTCAGTTGTTATTTGAGTTTTCTTTAATAATTTAAACCCAATCAGCCATTTTAAAGAGAAATTTCAATGCTCATAGATTAATCAATAGAACTTAGAATCCCTCGTGATTAAAAGTTGCATACTTTTGAATATTCTGGAAATTGAATTTGTTTTAATTGCCATTGTTGGATCCAATATTTGACATTAAATTCCATTCTTCAATCTCATAAACCCTTGGCAGCACTTATCCATATCTTTAAAAGGATTGGACTAACCCATTGCGAGTTTGATTTACAAGTGAGTGTAACTATTTAAAATTTTTGCCAGATAAGACCATCGTTGTGGGATATCCCTTTACAAGTTTACTTGAGTTAGAAAAATGTTATTGCAAGTATGACCCACATTTTAAAATGTGATCATACTACTATTGATATTTTAGATTGAATTGACTGTTAAGAATAATTTAATAGGACATTAGAATATTGCCCATGAGAATATATATTTTGCCATTGTGAATTTCTATCAATTTTTGTGATCTTTGGTCAGCCATATTTCTAATGTCCCCTGAGATGCTGGTAAATTTAAACATTGCTTAAAGAAACAAAGAAAAAAAAAGTAATGTGGGTGTGTAGGGGGATAGTATGAAATGTAAATCAATAGCATTATTGTGATATTTAGTTAAAGGCAAAATCAGCATCTTTATAGACATTTTATGGAAAAGTGAAAGCCAACAGTAAATTTTCAAGAATGTCTCATGTTTATTGAATTAAAGTCAATGTCAAAAGAGTCATCTCATTCTGTCAAGCTTAAGTCTTCTACATTTTATAAGTTTTTCTAATTTTTATCAAAATTGACATGATTATAATATTCCATACTTTATAAAAGTCCAAGTTATGCTAAACTTTTGTTAAAATCTTGGATATGACAAAAATCCTCTCATATCTCTCTAGGGCCTTAGGGCCCCCGCAGACCCCACAATTGCAAGGGGGTCGCGAGTTCCATAGGGGCCGCAAGGCTGTTTGGCTTTGCAGATCTATTGTAAAGAAAAAAATTAACAAGGAGTAACTGGAAAATTATTATTAGTATATGTATATGTGGAAAGAAATATATAGCAACCCTTTACTCGCTCTCTCTCTCTCTCTCTCTCTCTCTCTCTCTCTCTCTCTCTCTCTCTCTGTCTGCCCCTCTACCTCTCTAATTCTTGATACAAGCCTTCAGTAGGTTGTGGGGCGCAAGTTGCATTTTGTGGGTAGTGGGGCCACAAGCTACATTCTGCGAGAGAGCCACAATGTTGCTAAGCATGGCACTGTTTTTCTCCTTTAATTATTAGTTGAATAAGTCTTCTTGTCAACTAAGGGAAGAAATCAGAAGTCAGAAATTATTTTTTAACATTAAATAAAAAAATAAAATAAGATTTGATATGCTATTAAGAAAGAAAGAAACCTAAAACAAAAGATAATCAGTTTTTTGGAATACTTGGAATGGGGCTGGATAATTTGTATATTCATTATGCAGACTAGTGTCCTCAGGTTTATATTTGTTAAATTTACTATCTTTGAGATGAGGCTTGATGATTTGTATATTTGTAATGGGACTATAGTCCTCATCTTTATATTTGTTAAATTTACTATCCTTGAGATGAGGTTTGATAATTTGTATTCGTGATGGGATGATTCCTTGGAATTGGAATTGTTAATCATAAGAATCATGTATTTTTGGAATCGGAATCGCATCATTAAATAAATACCTAAGATTTATGATTCTTTCATTATGATTCTCTTGAGTTTTTAAGTTAATTGTTAATCGGAATCGTTAATCAACAATTTCCTGGAATTGGGATTGGTATCGGACAAAATTTGAGAATTGTCCCAACACTAATTTGTATATTTATCATGTGGATTATAGTCCTCATCTTTATATTTGTTAAATTCAGATGAAAATTTCTTTTTTTAGAATCCTTTAGTTGTGGCTTTATAATTTGTATATTTATTATGCAGACCATTGTCTTAAGCTTTATATTTGTTAAATTCACTTGTAAATTGTTTTTTAGAATCCTTGAGTTGAGGCTTGATAATTTGAATATTTATTATGCAGACTATAGTTCTCATTTTAATATTTATTAAATTTGTTTTTGGAATCCTTGGGATAAGGTTTGGTAATATTCATACTTATTATTCAACTATAGTTCTTATCTTCAGATTTATAAACACTTCTGCTGCCAACTACCGAGATCTTCATTTTTCTTATCTTGCTCCAGCTAGCTAACTATGGGAACCTACTTTTTCCCATACAATTGGTATGAATGATCCATTGAACCATCTTTCATAAAATATGGTGAATTCTAACTGTTCTCTCATGCAATTAATTCAATGTATTAGTACATTGTTTCTGAGTTGAACAGTGGTTATGAAAATGTAATGCTGTAAAATGGATGTTTGAATATGCACTTTTTCATTAAAGATAGATGGCTGGATATGAATAACAGTAAGAAAATGAGTAGCAGTAAAAGGGTTAACAAGGAATAATCAGTCAAAACATAATGAATTCTATAAAATAAAGATGAGGACTGCAGTGTGCATAATAAATATACAAAAGACAATCAGATCAGCAGATATAACTCATGAAACACTAAAAGTAATCAATGTCTTGTTTAAGCACTCAGCACACGTCAAATGTTTCTTGTCAAACACAATAATCCCCTTTGCTAAGAACAGGAGTCTTCACTGATCTTCACACTAAAGCCTTTATTTGATCCACAGAATTAGATAGTTCTATTTACAATAAACATAATCAGATATAAGTATCAAGCTATGTTTAGTATCTTTGTTAGTTTCATTTCTAGTCAGGATAGAACCTGTACATTAGTATGTCTGTCTCCTAAAACTGTATGAGTCAAACACCATAAACATTTTCTAATTTTCATTTTGCTATTGAGACTCCCAGTGACATATTAAAAACAAAATAAAAATTAGTTCAGTCATTTTTTTTTAAACTATCAACTAAACATAGTGCTGTAAATACCTTAAATGAACCAATGATATTTCATCAAAGATTGAAACTGTAAACTAACCTTATGAGCTAGCATTGAGAATCACATGATGGGCTAATACAATTGGTGAATAATCATGAAGACAGCCATCACTGCAAACAAAAAATGATGGTGGGGTAGCACATCAAGATGCCAACATATATCAGAATTCTGGTAAAAAAGAAACACATTTAAACCCAAATCTAATACCTACATTGAGGCCCAAGCCGGTGTATATTACTCTAAAGACACAACCAGTATTTGATAATTGTAAACAAAACAAATTGTTAAAGCTCATCTAAGAAATCTTGCTAAATACCCATTGATTGCTACAGGATTAAATTTTATAAATTCGTTCCATCCTTTCAAATCTGAAACCAGTTGAAATTAAGATTTCTAATAAAAGCCAAAAATGAATGTTTTAAACTTTGAATTTATAAATGACACAGTTTTTATATTTTCTTCTTGACATAAAATCAATCTATGTATTTTAATGAAATATTTTTGTCAGTTTTTATTTACATTTATTATATCTGAATTAATGTTAAATTCATGTCCCATCAACTTGTTGCGGGGTATCTTTGCTTCATGTAAAGCTCTGGCCAAAGGTTTTGCAACAACACGTAAAAACATATAGTTTTAAAATATTTTTGAGGCTGTTTCAACAACAATAATTGATCTTAAAGATGTCCTACAAAGATCTTGAACCTCTATTAGATCTAACTGTGTCACTAATTGAGTCTATAAGAAAGTGAATAAAACCAGTTCTTAGAAATAGAGGAAAAATAGTTTTGTTATCAATATTGGATCTTTTATGGTGTTGCATAAAAACAAATTTTATATTTCTCTTTCAGAGAATTAACAGCAACACAAAAGCCCACCTTTCCCCTAAAAATTGTTCAAAATCTACACATCCAACTTTCTCTTATAAAATGTTTAAAAGGTTTCTAAAATATAATACCCAATTTGTTTCATACAATTTCTCTGAAACCCTGTTTTGTTTCCTTTCTTTTGCAGGTAATGAAAATGTCCAAGGAACAGTATATGTGTAATTCACAGCCGTTACCCTCCTATGCCAAAGTTGTTGGCCATATACCAGTTATGGCTCAGCCAGTTATCACTTTCCGTAATGAAATTCTCACTTCAATTGCTCTGACAAAAACAGCAACACATGTCGTCATGATAGTTGGAACATCTACTGGACATTTAAAACAGGTGAGTTCACTTTCTTTTCTTTCAACGTTTATGTTTTACTAAGTGGAGTTGAAATAACAGGTGTTTTTTTAAATAATCATGAAATATAAGATTTTATAGAAAATGAGATAATTTTTTCATCAATTCATTTAAAAAGGTTTGCCATTTTATAAAATTAAGTGTAAAATATGATATTTTTCATGTGATATCTATTTTTGGTGGCTCATTACTTTTCAAGTGGTTCCAAAGACCTTATGTTTAATTGTCAACATTTTGTACTTTTATCTGAAACTAAAAATATTTATTACTGAAATTATAAAAATGGCCTGTCTTTGCAAAAAAAAGACAAAACAAAACAAAACAGTACCTATTTGATGTAGAGTATAGAAATTTCAAAAGCACCTGTAATTTCTGCCCCACACTGTACTTGAAAATGTTTCTTCTGTGATCATAGTCCTGTATTCAGTTCCAGTCCTCTTTTTCTTTGTTGCCAGTCTGAAATTGAAAATAACTACCATTTATTGAATTATAAAATAAATTAAGTGCATTAGATACAAATTTAGAATATGTCACAAGTCTTTTACTTACTTTATGAAATGATTCAATATCAGATATTAATTCCTGAAAACTATTGTCTACTTTACATTCAGTTTCTCATCAAATTAAAAATAGTTCTTGTGTCTAGACTCAACTAAAATTGGATAAATTCAGAAATATTAATAAAACATTCAACACAATATGGCATTCTTGATATTAATCAAATGAATTATTTGATAAAATTTTATCTTTATATTAACTTTTTTTAATACAACAGATTGTCTTGACTGAATCAAAATACTACCCTAAAACACTGCAGATCATATAACCTTAGTATCCTCTCATATTTATTTTAAATATAATTCTCATTAAAATTATAACTTTTTATATAAATGATACTATATTATTATGATCATTTTCATTTTTCAATATTGATGATCTTATATATTAACCCTTTACCCAGCAGGTTTCTTGATAAAAATGCTTCATTCCGAGCTAATTTTTTAATGTTCTTATTATAGTATTATCAATACTGATTAAGAAAGAGAAAGAGAACTCATCTTTTGGAGCTATTTGAAAATTTGATTTTGCTGAGATATCATGACATTGGTTTCAAAATAATATTTGAGTGAAGAAAAGTTCAATAGTCATTATGAGTTTAGAGATTAATGCTAATTAAGAAAGGGCAAAAGAACTTGTCTTTTGGCGCTATTTGAAAAATTAATTTTTGACAAGATATTTTTTCCTTGGCTTCAAATTACAATTTTGGTAAAGAGGAGTTAAATTATAATCTATAGTTAAAAGTTCAATATTACTTTGTGTTGAAAGTTATAATTCTAATATATATTTTCACAGTAGATTAATAGTTATAATTTTTTATCTTGGAGGAAGATCTTATACATTTCTTCATATTACTTCAGATTTTTTTATATTCTGTGAATAGACAAATGATTTAAATCATTTCAACTCAGATGCAATTTATAACTTGGTTTCAATACAATATAAGTAGAAATGCTTTTTGATGTAAGAGCTGATACAAGATGAATGAAAAGTTAAACCAGCTGAAAGTTGAGATGAAATTTTCTATTAAAAAAATAATTTCTTAAGCAAACAAAACAGATTACAGAAAAATAGATTGGAATATAGTAATTATTAGATGTATCTTAAGTTTTAATCTTAACCAGAAATAATTGGGAAGTGAGTTTGGTGCATAAAATGTAATCAATTACACCTAGATGAGTTACTCCCCTGAGTTAATGAGCCTCATCTTCCTGGGGCAGACAAAAGTGTAAGAAATAGTCTTGACTGGGATTTGAACTTGTATAATATGATTCTACAGTCCAAGCTTTTATCACTCTTCCATCTTTGCTGAGCTCAAAACTAAAATATGCCCACTTAAAATTAGCCAAAAACAACTGCAAACAAATTGTTGTTTTAAATTGTTTTCTAAGATATTTAAAGACATACAAATAGCAATGAATTTGAAAATTTATGCAAATTTCAGTTTTTGCAGAAAACAATTTTATCAATTTTTTAGTATTTCTCCTTATTTGGTGTCATTTTTCTAATGAAATCGTCGTTATTGTTTAAGAGTTTCAACCTTGCCTAAAAACAATGAAAAGAAAAAGAAAATAGAAAAAAAATAATGGAAGAAAAAAAATAAAGTTTAAAAGATGAAAAGAAAATAATATCATTCAATGATACACACAAGAAATGAGAGAATGATAAATATTACTTGATATTCAAAGAAACAAAATTTCATATTTTCTTGATAATCAATCACAAAAAATGAACAGCAATAAAATGAGGAAATACCACTTTATATTCACTAAGCCAGCCGCTTGGTTTCTATCTAAAATTCAATCACTCTATAACTCATTAAAATATTCTATTGTTTGTGCAGAATTTTTAATATTAAGCCACAATTAAACAAGCTTCAAAGCCTGGCAAATGAAATTTCAGAGATTTTTTTGCTCATTTTCAAGAAATAAATTAATAATTTGTTTTGTCGATTATTTAACAAATTCATAAATATTTATGCTCATTAACTGTCAAAAATGATCTTTAAAGGTGACCCCATCAAGTTCTTTGTTTTTTCACCGTGGCTATGGTGAGATATCATTGAACTGGGGTGTGCCAGGTAAACTTGCTGGTCAGATTCAAGGTTAAGTTTACTCATAAATATAAATTCACTTGGTTTGTCAATTAATTGAAAAATAAGAAACACTGACAGGTGACAAGATTTTAGAAAACATATTTACAGAAAAATGTAAATAGTAAAGAAACAGTATCCATATCTGTGGAATGCAAGGGCATGTTTGTTTTTGACAAAATGTTTCTAATATTGGATTATATAAAAAGTAAAAACCATTTATAATAAAAAAAAAAAGAAAGAAATTAGTTCAACTGTGAATATCAAGTGGTAATAGGTCCAATAAAAAAAATTTGTTTTAGCAGAAGCAGTAGTAGTAGTATTTTCAGGCAAACAGTAGTGGTAATTATAATACCAGTAATAATAATTATCATAATAATAATAATAATAATAATCCAAGTTAACACAGAAAAGGAGAGAGAAGGTTATGTTCATTTAGAAAGAAAGTCCAACAATAATTCAAGATTCCAGTTCTGTGTAGGGGATTATGTAATAAGATCTTTATTTTTTCTCTTTTCTGATTGGTCCATTTTGGCACACCCCTTGGTATAAATGGAATTACTTGGTTTTCACGGTTCATGGCCATACATAACTTCATTAGACCCCAAATATTATAACAATATCATCTAGTGACAAATATTTGTATCAGTTAGTTTGAATACCACTTCTTTAACAAAATACAACCTATGGAAGATGTAAAGCAGCGATAATGAGGTGTTTTTATTTTATTTTAAAGTAAAGTCTGAAAAATAATTGTCAGTTTCTTCATTTAACAATATATCGATCTTTATATTCATGTGATGCTGGAGGGGGACACTATTTCATAAGGTATACTTTTTTCATAAACAAATTGTTAGAATAACAAGAATGAGTTTATCTAACCAGTGGCTAGGGAAAAGAGGTCATCTATAACTTTATAGTTATCAGTTTATATATTAACTCAATAGACAAACTGAAATTTAAAGCTATAGTTGAAGAAAATAAATGCATTATAACACAATATGCACTATTCAATCTATAGCTGGGGAGAATGTGTGGATCATACCTTTCCCAAGGGTATTAGTTAAAATGCAAATACAAACCGAATGACTAGGATTCAAATTCACATATTATGACCCCAAAGTTTGATTGCATATTCACTGTCCTAAGTGGAGTTCACCTCTGTAAAAGTAAGACAAAATGATTGTTGCTGGCATTAAATGACCATAAAAGAATGATATCCATTTAGAGAAAAATAAGCAACTAATCAAATAGAAGTTCTGAAATTCAATTAATGCCCATTGTATATGACTGATAGAAATTTTATTCTGAGGTGTCATTTTTGGCAGGTTATATTAAAAATGCAAGTGAATGTAAAAGGAATATTTACAGTGATAAAACAATATGACTATGCCTTTGTATGAGGACATACGACTAACTTTATATCTTATATTTATATTATAAAGACACACAATGGAATATTTGGAATTTACTTTCATATTTATTTATTTATTTATATGTAATGTAATCTAGTGACAGCTTCATTTCCTTGAATCTTTCTTTTATCATGGTTTTCTTTCAGACATTAGTATCTGCATAGATAGAATTATTGATTACTGTGGACAGAATATGCTAAGAGTAAATTGCACACTGCGTGCTTGCTCTTTAGAAATAGATTAACAATGTAAGTCATTCTTGTCAACAAAAATGGCCACACACTCACACACACACACCATGACTTTCTTAAAGGTTCCATATTACTATATGACTGTCATATTCATAAGAGAATATTACTTGTTAGTTTTTGTTTACGCCGTATCAATTTCTTGCGTCATTTGACACAAAATAAAGTTTTGAGAAAGAGTTGAGTTTGAGTTTGTGTTTTACGGCATATTAACCATTTTAGGCCATTTAATGCCTAGAACAATCATTTTTGATAAACATTTTTTCCACACTTAGTTTTTTGAATAACACAATATGCACTATTTAACTCATAGCTGGAGGGAATGTGGGGATTCATACCTTCCCCACTTTGAGAAAAAAGCAGTTTGGATAAATTCAGTTATTTCAATAAAACTGGTTGGAATTTTGGTATGTATTTGTGTTTCTTCTATGTATTCAGGTAATTTTTTTGGATGCAAATAAATAAAAAATAATATCAAATTATCTAACCGATTTTTGTCCAGAGACATGAAATTTGATATATTGGGTATTCAAACATGTGGAACAAAATGATTTGGTTTCTACTTTGGATATAATTGAAAATAATTAAAATCTTTTGTGCTGGAAAATACGTTTTAAAAATGGTTGTTTTAAAGTTTAAGGTTTCAAATTTTCTCTTTATCTATTTTATTTTATAAATTTACAAAAATGTCAAATTGTTAAGAGGATTTATTATTGAATAAGTTTGAATAAATTTAATGCCTTCTTTTTACAAATACAATTATTATTGAAATTTCCACAGGTTCTGAAAGTTACTGTTTTCATTACTACTACTACTACAGCTGTTTGCCTTTGGTTACTAATTCAACACATTTGCCTTGAAGCTGATATTCACAATTTGGACAAATTTGCATTTCCTACTATAAATATCTTTTACTTTTGATAACTTCCTAATTAGGATCATTTATGTCACAAACAAAAATGGCCCTACAATCCACCCAAACTGATTTTCACAATTTGGACTAATTTTCTTTTACTATTATAAAGTGTTTTTGCTTTTTATAGCTTCCTAAATAGGATCCTTTTTTCACAAACAAAAATGGTCCTACACTCAAAAGTCGAATACAATATTATGTGTATTATACTGATAATAGATATACTAGAAATAATGTTTTATTTTCTATTAAGTGAAAGTTATCCCAAAGGCTCTGCACCTGCCATTCTTAAAAATTCAAATCTTGAGTTATTTTGAGATGTTTTTATATAAAATCCCTGCTTCCTGTTTCATCCCACAGAATTACCCCCATTATGTCTGTCAGAACAAATAATATAACATAGTTCATAGAAAGTAACTTTTTTTTGCTTTTAAAATCAAGAATTCATAAAATTCATTTGCACATATTTTCTTAAAAGTAGTCAATTCATTTTTTTTTTCTTTCATGTTTTTTTTTTATCCAGTAGGCTCCTTTTAATCTCTACAGGGAAACAAAAAATTACTTTGGAAACCAATAGAGTGTTGATTAAAAGCAAAAACATGATTGTAAATGGACACATTCTTGGGGGATAAGCGTCTGGAAAATTTCTTTCCAATCTCTTTTATTTATTTATTTTTTCTTATTTTTCAATTATTCTTTTTATTTTTTTTTTTTTAATTTCATTTCCAAAAGTCTGTTTCCTCTTTTTCTTCTTCCTGGGGTTTATTGGTTTTGTCTGGAATTACTTCATAAAATGTTGTTTTTTTTTTAGATTCCCTCCCTCCCCTAATAAAAAAACTAAAAAAAAAACTCAACTAACAGTGAATCTAATACAGTTAGTAAATAAATACAATAGAATTAACTAAACACTCAAACCATGTAATGTTTATATAGTCTCTCAAGTGAAAAATTTACACACTTATTTAAACACTCACACATACACACACACACAATAAGTATATATATATATATATATTCATGAGTTCCAAATTTGAGTAATATTATTATGTATCAACATGGTCATATGATATATTGTATTTAAGCATACTTTGTTAAACGAGATGCTGTTTTCTTTTCTAATTGAATTATTAGAAAAAACTGTGCCATGTATAACCGGGTATGGTTGAATAATGAAATGCTACCTAAATACACTGAATATATATATATATATATATATAATAATTATTATTATTATTAGTGCGTATGTTGTTAAAAAGAACATCTTTTTTCTAAATCCTCTTGTTTCCTTGCAATATTTCTTAATTGTGGCTCTTGTTTTCTGTCCTTAAGTTTCATCTTCAAGACAACTGATATATATTATTGGATACTGATTTTAATTATAACCAGAATGTAATTATGAGATTTTGAATAGTCAAAGTTTTAACTTTATTGGACTTTTTTCATATGTGAAATCTTATTTTCAAATGCATTTATATTTATATATTACTTAATTTGATGATGTTAGATTTTGTTTGAGCATGTGTGTGTGTGTGTGTGTGTGTGTGTTAATGTTTAATTAAAAAAATGTAGTAAATTTGTTTGAGCGAATAAAGTAAACAGTAAAAGTAATGAAAATATGCAAATGCAGTTTGTTTATGCTTTTGTATTCGTATTTTATATTTGGTATATTTAGTAACAAATTTGCTGGATGATCAGTTAGTTTCGTCAACTAAGGTTTTAACTTTTGAATTTAATTTTCAAAAGAAGAAGAAGGAAGCAAACACCAAACAATATATAAATAAGAAAAAAACACTACAGGTTTTGTAAGCTTTAATTGTAGCATTTTGTTTGGATTTCCCTATGGTTGAAAGAGAAAAGATAGATTCACAAATTTCTTCAGAGTATTAATATAAAGTGGCTAGACAAGAAGTAAAACTCAACTTTTAAATTCTAGATGTCAATAGTAGCAATTATACTCCACAGGCCACACATTGATTTTTATTCAGAATCATATTTTATATTGGAACCACCAATTAAAGAGCACAAATTTTGTATTTTGGTCTCAGAAAATTAGTCCATATTTGCTATCCAAATTTAATTATATGACAAACCTTGTAATTTATGGAACCTAAAATCTTTCCATATTTTTTTTAGTCTTGTGAGTTCATGATTATAAAATGCTTCTAGTTTTCCATATATTTTGATCTGTTTTATTGCTAGACAATTTATCAGTTGTTTTAAATTTCTTTCATTTAAAAGCTTTTAGTATTTTCAATATAACCCAACTTTTATTATTATTTTGAGCTGCCAAAACCTCATATCATCTAGAACATTCTAAAAGTTTCTTCTTCGTTTTTTTTTTTCCTTTTTCCTTTTGTTTTTTGTTTTTTTTCCACCTTTCCTCCTCTAACTTACCAAATAAAACCGAATGCTTTAAAAATTGAT
>JAYKTE010029867.1:0-15308 GCA_036873565.1 Xipholeptos notoides
GGTATTCGGTAGTTTTTTCAAAATACCGAATGATCGGTATCGGTATCAGAAATCTACCGCCGGTAGTACCGATCTACAGATCTACCGAATGTCAATCGGTAGTCCCAGCTCTGGTAAATAGTAATTTTTGAAAGAATACTTGAGAATATTTAGTTTTTCTCTTTAAGAAATCTAAACCTTATTTTGAAACATTGAGTTTTCTCTTCAGGAATGATTCTGTACAATTGAAAATTTTGATAATTAAAACATTTTATGAAAAAAAAAAAAAATAAAAAAAAAATAAAACACAGAAATATCTTCATTCCAGAACTGCTTTAATTTTCTTTAAGAAATACTCACTTAAATCCATAATTTCTTTAAATGATGACAAATTAATTTCTCTTGTTGCCAATGTCTTGGTTACTGTGAGTTGATTTGTCAAATTATTGAACTATTTTAGATATATTCTATATTATCAATGATATATTTTTTTTATTTGGGTTGGTTTTTTTCATTTTAGAGTTCACTTTAATTATAGCAGTACTTTAACTGAATTTTTGCAGAGCTTGAAAATAAATGAGATTTTGAAATAATTTAAAAACAATAGTATATTTGTCTTTTGTACTGTAGAAATAGACAGAGTTCCCATCCAAATAATAATAACTGCAAACCAAAAACCACAATCTATACATGAACAACAGAATTTAGATCTTCAAATTTATAGAATACAAACAATCAAAAAATCAGAATTTGTTGGTGGGAAATCTTTCATGTTCACAATGACAGCTAAAAAGGTATCAAATAAAACTAGTGTATTTCATATATTCAAGTTACCCTTACAAAACAGGTCTTTTAATTGCATGTTTGTTTCATAAACAAAAGGTTAATGCTTTATATGGATATTAACAATTTTATTGGATAGATGCTAATGTCATTATTTTCCAAGACTCATAATGTAATTATAGGAAAGAATAGACTGCCTCGCTAACAAGCAGTACTAAAAAAGAGGAAGGAACAGTGGTTACGCAATCAAACTCTGGATTCGTGATACACCTGTTCAAATTTTGGTCGTTCCACCATATTCACTTGTAGACAATACCCTTGGTAAAGGTATAAATTCCCATTTCTCTCCAGCTATGGATTAAATAGTGAGAGTGGATGGGCCTCTCTAATCTGTGGTAGGCAACCCATCTAGAGATGGTGTCACAATAATAACACGCTTGATAGCTCTAGCATAGCATCAGGTATTCAGCTTGTGAAAATTCAAATTCCCAGGGAACCCGCCACTGAACCAGGCATTCAGTGGTTGAGCCAACTAAACCTGCAAGGGTGAGTGAGTCAACTACGCACACCACTTCCACTTTAGTCTTAAAATTTCAAATATAAGAAAATTGTTGCAATTGATTTTAAAAAGTCAGCTTCTTTTAATCTTAGTTAGTATAGTTACCATCAAATTACTGATAAAAACATATAATAATGAAGTAGAAAAAGATAATTCAGTGACTGCCACATGTCTTATTTATTTATATCGATACAATATTTTAAAATAGATTTCTATTAAATATGAAAATTATGTAAGTTAAATAATATTTTTATTAATATATGTTAAACAATAATATTTTGATTATTTAATTTCTTTTTATTTCAGATTTAACTTCCGATTATGTTGAACCCAAAAGATACAGGGAAAACCAAACTCAAAACAAGACTATGGAACCAATGCAAAAACGATTCTTTTTCCCTGAAGACAAGATAATTAGTTCAAGGATATTTAACCGACCAAATATTGCTCATATTCCTGATTGTAGCCAGTGGCTTGATGCTAGTCCTTCTACAGTGGACAGTGGCATTTCTGATATGCATTAAGCCAAACATATCATTTATCCAAAACAGATATCCAAGTTCCCATTGAACAAGACATGGCTCCTATATATTTGAATTATGTAGGCAATGGGTCTTCTATTTAATAATTTTAAGACCTTTTTGACAAAACTTGCTTCCCCGATTTTACTTCCTCTCTTTCTGTTTCATTGTGCTGCAAACATTTTCAACTTGTATCACATGCAGATATATTTTTTCAGACACTCATACATTTTTGAAAACCTTATTGCCCTTAGTTCAGAACAATGCAAATGTACTGTATGCCATTTTGCAAAAAGAATTCTTAATCTTTTTATCTAATCATCAAAAACATTTAATAAATTGAATCTTAAAGCATTCAAGTACATACTATGTTTATTATAAAAAATGTTGTAATTGTTCTTCAAAGTCTTGATTCCTTTCTGCGATGGTTATATTGAGGGCCACTTATCAAAACACTTGTCTAATCTAAATTTAAAGTTACTCACATTTTACTATGAACATAGGGCAACAGGTAAAATTCAGAATTTTCCATTTTTTGCATCTGTATAACATTAATGAGCAAAACCAGATACTCCAATACTATACTACAGATTTCATGTAGTAACACCATATCAAAGCAACAGTGTGATTCTATACTACAAGCAAATCCTGTTCATCAGAATACAGACTCAAGTGGTTTCAATATTTCATGTGAGTGTTTTTATATTATAATTATCAGATTGTATTTCCAAATTTCTCCAACTTAGAATTTGTTATAAATATAATTCCCTTTAAAATAAATTATGTTTTAACTATTTCTTTACCTGTCAAAATAACTAAATTATATGTTTAAATGAGACAAATATACTATATGAAGAACAAACAAAAAATATCAATAAATTATATTTTTGATGGTGACAATAAAGGAAATATAATTTTTGCAGAGACTTGGAACTATTCTAAGAGCCTATGTTCTGATGCAATCCAATAATTTTGCGTACAGAAGCCCCTAAAAACATAAATCACATTTCCTTTATTTTCACCATCAAAAACATCATTTATTGATTTATTTTTTGTTAAATATTGATACCATTTTTTTGTTTAATATTGATACCTATTACTGTGTGAAATATTTCCCTGAATTTTTTCATTGAAGTAAATGTAAATTTTCTTTTAGAAAGCAAGTTAATCATCAGGTATCTTAAAATATTTTTTAACAGCTTCTTCATATTGTTTTTATTAGATTTTTTTATATTCAGAATTCCACATCCTCTTTTAGGCAAAAGATCATAAAAAGAAATATTTTCTGGGGGAAGAAATATCTGTGCTTAGAAGTGATAAATCAGAGATTGACATTAGGTTTTATTGTCTTGACTTTAACACATGATAAATGTTCATCTTGATTATTCACATTCCAATATTCAATGTGTACTACATTATCATGTCGAAATGATAGAACTGAAACATTGTTGAAACAAACACTTTGAAAATTTCAAACTCTTGTATTTAGAATTGCAAACTGAATTCTTTTTCATATTCCATGAGCTACCCTAGAATGTGATAATGCATTAATTAAATTTACTGGTTCCTATATTATTTTTAACTCTATACCAGTTCTGCTTATGAGTAGTCCATGATATGTGAAAATACCTTTAGATGTTTACTTTTCCAGTCTTCCCAATTTATTATACTTCATATTATACTTCATCCTACAAGAGTATGTATTTTCCTTCTACCTTCTACATGTGATCAGCTAGACCAGACATGTTGATTTCTCTGATTTTTACATGTTCCAAACCCACTTGTGTCTAGTTTTAATATATATATATATATATGTATATATATATACACACAGCTACAAAGAATTGAATATACACAGTTCTTGGTTATGTTGTCTTCTATGATTAGTTTGAATTGGACCAGGTGTTTTCAATTTTTTTCTTAATTTACTAAAACATACTCATGTTTATTAGATAAAAGTTTATTATATTTTGTACATTCATATTTTTTCTGTTATATAGTTTATAACATTCAGAATATATATTTGAATAGTATATTTAATTTAATAGATTTTACTTTTTTCAATAGATTATTTTGCAATTTTACTTAACCTAGTTTTTTGTTTCCATTGCTATATCAATAGGCTTTGATTTACTAAAAATGACTTATCCTATAAAATCAATTCTTTATTTTTACTGATAATAGTTTTTATTTTTTTATCCTCTTTCTTTCTTTCTTTGACTTACACCTAGATTTGATTACCATATTTCTTTGCCAAGTCACTCACATTATGTTAATATTTGACCTCATTGCTAATAGTTTTGATTTAATCTCTGAAATTACCATTGGGGTTAAAATTGTCTTGTTAAATTTGACACCTATCTTTAGTGATCTTTCTTTGTTCGTGGTGATATTCATAAAATGATGATGCACTCTAAATAGACCATTGCTCAGTGCTATAATTACTGAAGTTGCTTGCAACTAAAGGATATAAGAGTAAATATAGCTATTGATGGCCAATGCAGCAAAGCATTTAGTGTGTGCTGAATCTTTATTTAATCCTATATTTAGTTTAGAAACCATTGATCTAAAATATCTTCCGTATACATATAAGCAATATTTTTAACTTATTATACTAGTAATCTCAATTAATGCTAATTAGTGCATTTAGACTTTTATAGCATACCTTGCCAATCGCTTTACTCATCATTCCCACCTATCTCATTCTCAGCCATTATGTTATAACTGAGAATTTTTACTTCTGGTGCTCCAAATTAAGTGATTTACAAACTTCATTTAATGAATGAACATTCAGAATTATTCTTGAGTTGTTTAATAGAAAATTAACGATAAGAGTTGACTGAACCAAAATATTTCTGTAATTAATAAGCAAGGTATTTTTATATAATAATATATTATCAATTGAAATATCAACTATTTCACTTGTTTGTAGTTGAAATAATAAGTAAAAAAAAAACTCAAAACACTTTTGGCTCAAGTGAGGAGTTATTGTTTTATATTTAGTTCTCAAATTTAATTTCTATTCATTGACCAATAATATTTTTTAACTGTTCAATGTGAGTCTTTAATACTTAAAATCATAGAAATATAAATTTATAATATAAAAATATATCTTTCGTTATACAGGTTTTGTTAAAAGAAATTTAATCCTCTTTTTTAGGATTTTCTTTTCCATGTAACTAACAAAAAATGTCAATCCCTGAAGATGGTTAAGGGGGACCAAAAAAGTTTGGAAAGCTGGGGGACTACACTAGACCCTAAGACAAATGTCCTTGTTCGAAAATGAGAAAAAATGGAAAAAATAAATATTTTTATTTTGTTGTATGTAACCCTTATTATCAGTGACCACTTGATATTAGCTACCATTATTCTATGCATTAATGATTTGTTTATGGATCAGGCATGAATCTTTGGTGAGCAACCAACTGCCATATGTGACCCTTTTCATGAGGGACCACCTGTTATTAATGACCATGCATGGATGATTTGTAAATGGGCCATTAGTGAGCAATCATCTACTGTAATCAACCAGTTTTTGATGGCAATATTGGTGGTCCAATGAGACAGGATTCACTAATTCCATTCATTTGAATATTTTTCTTAGTTATATGGTTAAAAAACATTAAAACTCCTTGATTTATTAGAAAAAAGAAACTCTCATTCTAAAACCAAACGTTTTGATAAAGTTTTCCCCGTTATTAATATAAAAATATACAAAATGGTTTCTACTGAAAAAGAAAAAAATTAAGACCTGCTAGATACTCATGTTATATATAAAAATTGGAATTTTTGTTGAACAGGAAATATGCTGAAGAACAATAAAATAGTTTTACTTTTTCAAGTGACAATTTCATTTCCGTATGTAATATAGACAATTCAAACCAAATAAATTAAGATACATTCACAAAGCTTTGAAGGATATAAACTTGTCATAATCCATCTGAAACAAATTAATATTAAAATTGCTCATTTGATTAAACTATCTTTACAAAACTATGATTTCAATTTCAAATTAAACATTACATTCATTTCATATATTTATGCCTTTTGGAATTGTAATCTGAAGAGTATCAAACATTGTATCCTAATTCTAAAAATATCTAATTCAAACTATAACATAACTATAAACTTAAGAAATAGTAAGGTTTAAGAAATCGTTTTATAGACAAAAGAATATGCCATTTATTTTCATGGCATCAAAATTTATGGGCCCAGTTCACTTTTATCTGTTATCCCATTCCCACTTATATACAACTACTTTGATTTAAGAAAACATTCATTTGTACAATTGTACAAACATCGAGTTTTAAATATTCAGTTATAAACATTTTTTATAGTTTTTATTAAAATATATAAAACTAGTTATTTAATAGAATTGTGTCTATATATATTTATATAAATATGTATCTACTTATCATATATACTCGTTTGAGCACCAAGCTAAGCACAAGGCCAGTTTTACATGCTCATCATATTCCCAGGCTTTTTGTAATCAGTGTTGCCCTTCACCTAGATGAGTTACTCTCCCAGGTTAACAAACCTCATCTTCCTGGGGCAGCTGAAATTGATTATAATGGTTTTGACTTGGATTTGAACTCATATATCATTCCAGAGTCAAGCTTTAAGCACTGCTCCACCTTGGCTGCCTATCCACCTATCATATATAGTAAAGAGTTTTATCAAGCCTTCCTCAACTGCTATCCCCCATTGATGTATACTTGGTTGTCAAATGATTATAGCATCAGGATATACTGTACTTCTTGATTGTTTTTATTTTTTATAAGTATTTGGTTGATTTGTATTTATGTACTAAAAGTAACATAAGGGAATTATTTTTATGAATTTTAACTCATAAATATTGAATTCTTTTATTTTGTTCTTGCAGACTCTACAAAGCAAACATATTCATAAGATACTTATACACATTATACTAAAAGAAAAAGGCATTTTTTTGTTATTCTGTTTATACAATGACAATGTACAAGTAATGTGAATAAAAAGAGTCATACTATTATTTTTAAGTCATTATAAATTCAAATTCATTCTCTCTGGTTATCATTTTCTCATATTTTGTTACACTGTGTATGAAGAGAGAAAAACATTTGAGTGCATATTGAAAAAGATTGACAGGCTAAAAGGAATCCCATAAGCTTATCTCTCCTAACAACCTTGACTGATTCTCAATTCATGCATTGAAATTGTTGATGGAGAGTGTTGGGCTGGCTTCTTTGCCAACTTGAAAGAAACTGGCTTGGATGAAATTTTCAGTGGCTAAATGAACAAAGGATAAATAAGCTAGGAGTGAAGAAATCAGAACCAAAGCATCCAATTTAAAGTTTAGATAAAAACCACCTTTATTTATTCAATTTTGGTTAATGAAAAAATAATTAAAAAGTAGATCAAGTCAATGATATTTTAGTGGAACTAGGTGGATTTTCTGGCTTCTATATTGATATTTTCTCTGCTCTATTTTCACAGCCCTAAATTATATATGCATAGATACATACACACACACAATTTACAACACTGACAAAGGAACTATATAATGTTTTGGAAAGCAATTATTCATTTTTAGAACTAAGGACCACAACGTAGCAATTTCTTTATGTAGAATTTGAAATTTTCAGAATTATTTATCATACATAATAATTATATGTGGGTTATTTATCAATTCTAATTTGTATAGTAATTTTAAAACCCATATTCCAATCAATATGAATTTTATTATATACATTTCCAATTATACTATTTTTTTATATATACATAAGAATTTTAGTACTTATATATTTTTTCAGAATTTTTTTATATGATTTTTTTCATTGCACATTACAGTCTGTTTTACAATTATTTACAATAAATTATACTTCATTTTAATCATCAATCAAATATTATTTTAGTTAATTTTAAACTTATTAGTATTTCTTTGATAATATTATTAATTTAAAAATTTATATGACTGATTTTGTTTTTACCGATTCAAATAGTTAATTGTATTTTATTATGGTCTTTTATTCAAGTTATTTAGCTTATTATTTATCTATTATAAGAATATCATATTCTATTGCTTCTTTTTTATACACAATAATAGATGTCTGCTTTCATTATGCAGCATGAAAAAAGATTTTAATAAAGCATCCTTAAATAAAAATCATTTATGTTGTGTTATCTAAAATTTTCAAATTATTATCCTTTTCTTTGTATATACATAATACTTTAGCAAATGTGCATTTTTGTTTTCTTCAAGTGATTCTTGTAAAATTCTTTAACTTTTATGAAACTGTAAATTGAACCATTTTATTAAATCCTTGTACATACATGATTTTCAATCTGTAAACCATATTATGGTTTTTTTCAGTATTCTAATCAAATTCATTTATAGTCAGGATTAAACTTACAGCTTCTAAATAGTTTCACTCAAATGTATAAACTGAATGCATGTATCCATTAAGCCACCAGTCATAATCGACTAATGATAGTGAAACCAGCTAAATATAAGCTTTGAATTTTTATTAATTTTACCTTATTTTATCAATTCTCACATTGTAATTCTATAGTTGTATATTTTGTTAGTTTTACTATTGTACTTAATTCTTTTGAATCATTGCTTACTACGTTCTATTTATTTCTATACACAATCTACCATTATAGTAATAATTTGTAATACAAAATATTGGATTAAATCTATCATTATTTTTAGCAACAAATTCTATGCATTGATTTAAGAATATATCTCTGTGTACATATATATATATATATATATATATATATCTGTATCATTGCATGTGTACTTATAAATTTATATTTTTTATACTAAATATATGCTGTGTGCATGGGCATCTCTCTGAAATAACAAGAATAAAATTAAGAGGAAAATGAAATAATTTAGATATTATTCTTCTACTAATGCACAAAAATGAAAAAGTTATTAGTAATTATAATGCCTATCTCACCTGATATAAGTGCTTCTTTGTATATATAATTAATTTTAAAGATTAAAATCATCATATCAGCTATTCTTCCGGGGGTTCAAAAATGTCAGATACACAAATTTAATTTAGTAAAGTTGTCTTAAATTTTATATATTGTAACCTAAAAGATTGATTCTTTTTGCTTTTTGTTGTTTTTTTTTCATTCTAAATTCAAATCTATGTGATAAACTGTAAAAAAAACCAAAAGGTTTGCAATAAAATATTTGTTATGTGTAGAATTTTGTTGGTTTTTAAAATTTATTTTTCAACAATGCAGGCAGGCTATAGATTCTTTTAAAAAAATTTTAGAGTGGAGGAAACGTTGCTTTAAATGGATTCCATCTCTGGTATACTATTTTCTTGGTGTCACTGTGTTATTTCTGAAATGCATTTTTATTTCTGAAATGTAAAAATATTGGCATGACCATGGAAGGGATTTTTCTTTATATAAGAAAATGATTCTCTTTTTTTAATATAGCTTTTATACAATTTGATACTTCTATATCATAAAGTATTAAATTTTTTTCTGATAATATTTTTTTTTCTACAAGTTTTTATATTTTCTTTTCTATTATTTTTTTGAATTGTAAAATGACATTTAATGTAGGTAGTGTGTGTATATATATATATATATATATATTAGATACATATATATATTAGATACATATAATCTCTAACAAAGCTAGCAAACTTCTGTATTTGCAAACATTGCTGCATCACCATTTATTTTTCAATGAACCTGAAAATTTTGAATCCTCTGTATATATAAGTACTGAAACTATTATTTAGATACTGAAAAAGAAAATAGTATAATTGATAATGTATATCATAGAATATATATTTATTGAAACATGGTTTGTAAAATTTCTATACAAATTAGTAGTTAATATCATTGATAAAAATGCCATGTATAATTGATATGCATGATATATTACAATTTTATTTTATGTATTAAGAATTAAGCATTCTTTGATATTTTAATATTTACATATTATTTTAACCATTGTCATCATTATATTTAAATGACTTCCTCATAAATGGTATATTAACTATTACATACATAAAAATCAGAATTAACATAGCTAGGTATTTTTTATGCGAAATTATTTAAAACATGCAGTTTATATTATAGCTTATGTTTTGTTTAAGATTGCTATACATTGAAACTTAATAAAGACCAATACTAATTTCGCTCAACCTAGTCTATCTTGATAATATAAGAGTAATGAGAAATCTGAAAACCCTTCACATTCATAAAGATATATAGTTATTTTTTTTATTTAATCATAAAAAATCAATCATTTCAAGATAGTGTTTCGTATAATATCATTTTTGTGAATATCAATCATTATTATGTAAAAAATAACCTGGCTATGTATTTATTAATCCAGTTTATACTTAAAACATTAATAAACACACACAAAAACAAATACCCATTTGCCATTTTGGGGAACTATTTCATATCAGTTGATTGAGTTTCATTTGGTTTCTTTTTCTAATAGTGTGTCATACCTTGAAACTTATTTGATATTTTGTTTTATTAACATTATTTTTAAACGTTTTATTGATAGTCAACCTAAATAAGATGTATTTGTTTAGAACATAAAAGTTGTTTCAACCTTAGCGAGGGCTCGGACAGATACTTCTATTCCAGATCACTGAGTAACTAGAAGTAATGATGTTTTAGAAGTGATAATATCTTATAGAGGATGAATATTCATTAGTCCCTGTTTTTGTTTGATATTAGCAAGGTTACTTTGCTATAAAACAATGTATATTTTATAAAAAACTGAACTGCTTTTATATAATCTTTTTTAATATAATTTCTAATGTCTCTTTTTATTTTTCAGAACAATGTTCCTCGCAACTGAATCCTCATTTTAAAAATTAAGTAGAAAAATAACTTTAACATTCTTTAAAACTCCTTTTTTATACTATTTTAATATATTTATATTGTATATTGTAGACTGTTCTAGTTTAGTTTACTAAATTGTAGCAAAAATTAAAATAATATAGCCTAGTTACATTTTGAATATAGTCCTATAGTTCAAAATGTTTGTAAATTTCAAATTATCCTTAGGATTTTGAATAATTACCTAATTTCTTTACTTTTCTTTTGATGGTCATAAATATTATTTTTAGCCCCCACTTCCTTTCAAAATGGTGCTGATGGGAATACATCAGGTGATAAGCAAAGATTAACACTGATTTAAAAATGTTTACAATGTAAATGAATTATTAATGTTTAAAATAAAGAATACTTAACACTTTGGAATTAAAGATTTCAAAGATATGGCAAACAAGAACAGAACAAGAACATGTATCATTCAGAAAAATTAAAAGTAAAATCAATATTTCTATACAAAGTATTGATTTTTAAAAAAATAAAAAAATTAATAATTTTTTCTTCCAATGCCTGCATTTGGATATTGAAATAAATATGTTAATAAATGAGTATAATATTATATAAAAAATATATATATTGACCTTGGTCTTTCATCTATGAAATTTGCTTCCTAGATTGTTATTATTCTGTTATTATTGGTGACATGGTTATTTTTGGTAAAATTATCCATGTAAAACACAATTAAAAAAACAATGTTATCCTAGAGGGAGTATTTTGTTATATTGGTCTGTCTCTGGCTTTATTTTACTGCTAATTCAATTATATAATTGCTTTTTACTACAAGTATGAAAAACATTAATTAGTTATAATTGTTGCTACAATAAATTATAAACCCTCACTTGCTTGTTTACTACCCTAGCTGAATATCCTTCCATTTGTCCACACAAAGCTTATTACTCTGAATAGAAGGCAAGTTTGTCTCCAGCCACTGGTAATGCATTAGGCTAACTGTGAGAGGAGCGGCCATTACAAACACAACATACTTGGTAGGACTACAGCTTTTCGCTCACACATACATATAAATGCAACACATACTGGAAAAGCAGCAGTTACAGCAGTTCTATATGTTTGGATTTCTTTACATCTTACAACGGATACAAGTGGCGTTTACTGCCAAGGTAAGTTCACATTTATCTATTAGAACATACTTAGAAAATGTTTTAAAGTTCTAATGACCACCAGTTTTTGTTTGTTGGGAATTATATCGCTGAATTCTGTTTTTTAATAGTTTTAATTCCTTTAGATTTCTATGCATTAATTTCAACATGTGTTATATATTTGTTATCTGTTGCAATTTTATTATTATGTGATTTGATTTTTACAATGACCACATATATATTTTCGTTTTGCAAACAAAAACTAAAACTCTCCTAAAGAAAATTATCTCAGTTAAAAATACATCAATTCTTATAAGGAGTATCTACATACATTATGCATTGCACAAATCTTTATTTTGTTATTGCTTTTGTAATGGTTAAATTTCTTAAACATCTTGTCGGTCTTTTAATGTAAACTATTCATAAAGCAATATATTTTCTATAAATATAGCAGTATATATTATATATGTGCTTGTGTAAGTATATAATTGTACACATACACATACATCTTCTGTGCTGATAAATTTAATGCATAAAGTGAATAGTTATTATTCACCGGTGTACCTGTATTATGTGCAAATTCATAAGTACATTATTGTCATAATTCTTCTCATTATTTTAATAAATATCTTTATTTTATATTTAACTTATCATTTTTTAACCAATAATAAACCTTATATGATATTAATAAATTTTATTAATCATTGTTTTAGCTATTTTAAAAAAATATGCAAAAAGTTGGGGTTTTGTTATAATCTTGATTTTCAAATAACTTTATTGCATTATTAATAAAAAAGTAATAAACATAACCAACCATGTAGAATAATGTTTTTCAAAGATATTTTTGTTTTTGACCATATTTTCCCATATCATTATTATTGAATTGAATTTTACTGATTGCATAAATTAGAATATTGATGGGAGTACTACTTCAACATGATACGAGTTGAAGAGAAAATCCCCTTAAGAACCTGAGAGGATTATATAAAAATTACAGTAAATTGATGATTGTATCACACACATATGTTGATAGATGATTCTGTTGCTTTTATAAATCAATTATTTTGACACTAAATGTTTACCTAACATTTATTGATTTATATTATATAAAAATTGTTTTAGTAAACTTTCTCCTTCCTCTTATGTACACTTACTGATTATCTGTCTTTCTTGTACTACTACACCTTTTCTATGCAACTATGAGAATCCTAGTAGCTGTGTGTTTATGGGATTTGTTTTCTTCATCTATTAAAGGCATAAACTAAAAGCCGAGAAAGATCAGTTTCATCTCAACGTGTAAATAGTATACTTCCTCTTTATTATACTCAATAGTTAAATTTTCATGAAGAGCTGGTCAATAGTGACTAGATACATTGAAATGAATATGTTCCTTTTAAAAATATATCATTGATTTTTTACTCCTTTTGAAAGAATACTTTTTAGGGGGTCAGTTGGGGCTTATTACTTATAATATGATGATGATTAGGTTTTGAATTTAGCCACTAAGAATTACTAATGAAAAAATTTGATGTCTAAACTCTTTAAAATAAACATATTGATTAATGATATTAAGTAAATATTGATTGAACATCTTGGATTAAAATTCTGTTTATTGTGAATGATTAATGTTCAAAATAAACAATAATTAATTTTGACAAGAAAAATAATGACTTGTTAAATAAAAATGACCAGCTATTTTTTTTCTATATTTCAATTTCCTTTTTTTAATAATTAAAAACTATTTAAGCATCAACCGAATTTATTATATTATTTACTAAATATTCATTTGGTTTATTTGAAAAATACTCTCGTGGCTTTTGTCCATTTGCTTAATTTTGATGTGTGAAAATTTTAACTTGCAATACTATTTTCTCTTTTCAGATTTTAAATTCTCTCTCTTTTTATTTTGTAGTTTTATATATTAAAAATTTTATATATTGCTTTTATTTTACTTTCAGACAATGTAATGAATCCTTTTTCTGAACTGACAATATGGAATGGATATATTTTTGCCTATTGCACACAATTTAAGACCATGTTGCAGCCAGTGTTTTTGGTTCTATTAATTTTGCAAAAATGTGGGTGTTTGGATCTCACCTACTATGTCAAAGAAGGAATGAATCCAGGGACATACCTGGGTAACATTGCTGCTGACTCTCAACTACTGGACACAGTATCACCTGAAGACCAAAACTTAATAACTTTCAGCCTTCTTCAACAAGGAGAACATGACAAGCCCCAATTATTCAGAGTTGCAGAAAGTACTGGCAAACTCTATACCATTTTACGACTTGATGCAGAAAGGCTTTGTACTTACAATACAGAATGTTATGAAATGGTAGATATTGCTGTAAGGAGAGCAGAGTCTTTTATGAAGATTCTGGAAATCAAAGTTATCATCCAAGATGTCAATGATCATCCCCCAGAATTTCCTCAAAAACTTATCAACATCAAATTTTATGAAAATGCAAAGAAAGGAACCAGAAAATTAATTCCAAATGCTGTTGACAGAGATGTTGGAGTTCTTAACTCTCAAATCGATTATCAACTGAAGAAGCTCAAAAGTGACCCTTTCAGTTTATTTATTTCTAAAAGAATTGATGGTACTTCAAAACTTGAAATACAACTGGAAGATGACCTTGATAGAGAATTAAAAGATTCTTATCTTGTTCATGTCATTGCTAAAGATGGAGGGACTCCAGCAAAACAGAGTGTTTTAGATGTTCACATCTCTATCACAGATATCAATGATAACACTCCTGTGTTTTCGCAAAATGTCTACAATGTTACTGTAAAAAATGAACCAAGTGAAGTATCTCCAATTGTGGTTTTGTCTAGCAAAGATTTAGATTCTGGGAAATATGGCAAAGTAAAATATCACTTTAGCTCCAAAACGCCCAATACAGCTAAAGATCACTTTAAATTAAATGAACTGACTGGAGAAGTGTTTTTACACAGAAAATTCTCTATTGGTCAAAAGCAGACTTATAATTTATATATTGAAGCAGTTGATGAAGGTACGCCCCCTTTAAGTTCTATTGCAATGGTTCAGGTAAATGTTATTAATGAACAGAACAATCCACCTAAAATTGATGTAAATTTTGTATCTGCTTCTAAAGGGAAAACTGCCACTATTTCAGAAGATATAAAGGTAGGCAGTTTTATTGCTTATGTAAAGATAACAGACCATGATAACGGACAAAATGGAGAAGTTTCTTGTAGTTTACATCATGAAAAATTTCAGCTTCAGAAGATTGAATCTAAAAAATACAAGATAATTGTGAAGAAGAGAATTGATCGAGAATCACAAGATAATCATGATATCAAAATCACTTGTGAAGACAAAGGATCCCCACCGCTTGATGGTGAAACAAAATTCTCTGTCCAAGTGACCGATGTGAATGATGTGAAACCAAAGTTTAGCGATCAAACAATAAAACTATCGATTGCAGAAAACCAAAAAGCCAAGTGTCCAGTTGGCTGGATCAATGCCAC
>JAYKTE010029977.1:0-15305 GCA_036873565.1 Xipholeptos notoides
CATTATTCAGACAAGTTTCATTAAAAAGAATTTTAATTTTCCTTTTCAATATTTTTAATTCGATTTTTTCTTGTTCACTAACAAGGGACTTAGTGGCTGGGTTATTATATATATATGTGTGTGTGTGTGTGTGTGTGTGTGTGTGTGTGTGTGTGTGTATGTTTGTTTGTAAGTTAATTTGTTTTGTTTTATGGCATATCAACATTTGGGTCATTTAATGCCGAGAACGATGTTTTTCTTTGTTAAACATTCGTTTTCGTCCACACGTCCAGTCATTATAAACTTCTGACCTGCGGCGGCGGTGTAGTTAGTATGTCACTCGTCTACTGACAGTGAATATGCATGGTATGTCCTACTGACGAATTCAAATAAGAACGAAACAGCTGTCTAGAAACTCCCCAATTTATTTATGTTTACTAAAAATACATTGTTTCTCTGCATTAAATGACCTAAAATGGTTGATATGCCGTAAAACAAAACAAGCAAACACACACGCCTGGACAAAAAAAAAGAACATTTTTCAGAAAATGACTGTTCTCGGCAATAAATGACCTAAAACGTTTTATATGCCGTAAAACAACACAAGCAAACATATGCAGACACACACATATACACACAGAGATAATTAAATTATATACACACGGACACACATAGAGACAAACTGACATAAAAAGGCAGACAGACACACCACACACACACACACACACACACACACACAGAGGCAGACAGACACACCACACACACACACACACACACACACACACACACACACACACAGAGGCAGACAGACAGACACCCAGATTGAAACAGGAAGAAACGAATGTTGCTTTTCTTTTACCAAGTCTCTCCTTTTTCTCTTTTCCGACCAGCCAGTCGGTTTAAATCCAGTCTCCTTTTCTTTCACAGATTAGTCACGTCTTGTTTATTTACTTACTTATTTCCGCGTACGTACCATCTTGTTACGTTGTTGTAGATTAGACAATGGTACCTTTCACCTTTCCACCTGGCATTTGGCCGTTCAGCTGCCCGGCCGGCCAATCGAAGAGAGAAGATATTTGATTTGGATGAAATAATCCTAAAAATATGTCCTTTCTTTTTTTTCTTTGTTATTTTGCTTTTCTTTGTTATTTTGCTTTTCTTTGTTTTTTTTTTGTTTTTTCGTTTTTTTTGTTTTTTGTTTTGTTTTTTATGTTGCTTTTTTTTTCCTTTTTACCGACATGCAAATTAATCCAAAATATTGAAATGATTATGCCATGAATGGAATCTTCCTCTGAGATGGTAACATAACAGCTGGGATGGCCACGCTCGCACACAAAACTGGCCATTATTAAACTGAGAATTTTATATATGCATATGCACCCACGTGTGTGTTAGTGTTTGTATGTGAGTGCATCTTTATGCACGCATAATTTTTTATACCATGGCTGTGGGTTAAAAAATATTTATCACTCTAGATGTCACCAAATGTCTGAATTTATTCTCCATTTTCCCTAATCACTATATCTTTTTGATGTTGGTAAATTCTCTTTTTCATCGATCTAGAAGTTTCACCAACGTATTTCTGCAAACTATTTCTGCGTTTATTGGTAAATACGCCAGACTCGAAATATTTTGTCTATGTTCACTTTTCATTCGTAATAATATTTTTCAATTGTGATAGATTAATTAGTTGTCTACAATAACAGTCATAATTCATTTGATTCAACCAATTAGGATTTAAATCTTGTCGTAAATCCACAAATAAAATGTACGTACTCATATTTACCAATATCTATTTACTAATAAGAAGCAAAAGTTTTTGTCATAATCTTAGAAATATAAACTATCTAAATTTATTGAATACGTTCCCGTCAGATCACCGAAGTTAAGCAACGTCGAGCCTGGTCAGTACTTAGATGGGTGACCCACTTATGAATATCAAGTACCGTATCTTTCGCCGGGACGTGGAAATACCCAGATTAGTATCTGGGGGCGCAGTTAAACAACTGGGTCAAAGTAGTGGAACCCTTTATGTGGTTGATTGGCATGCATGTCCCATTCTGTCAGCTCCTGCATCCTGTCTCGCCCCTATCTGTCTCAACTTTGTCTTGCCACTGGACCCAGTGTCTCAGAAAGAGAAAGTGAGGCTGATACTTCGCAAGTCTTCCTCACTTTGATCAAAGTTCAAGTCATGGCATCGCCAGATGTCACTGGTCATCCTCGAGAACGAAGGACGAATCATTTATTTATTGAATACGAAATTCATAAGTTGACAAGCCTGGAACTTTTTCATAATCTATCACTCTTATAATGACCGATGTGTATTTTTTCATTGGTTTATTTATTTGTATGTATCGTGTCACGCATTACAGAAATATTTTTTTTTTAGGTCGTTCAAATGTTTAATAAATATTACCTTAAAATATTGCATCCTTTTTTTCATATATAATTCATTTCAAACTAAATTTTATGGCAGTAGTTCTCAACCGAAGTTAATATAGGAATATGTATAAAGGGTCCATGCAATATTTCTGGGGGTTCAGGGGCAGAAGACAAAAAAGTTGGGTCCATAATTTTTTAAACAGTGCCGATAAATAATGCTACAGATTGCTGCAGTGAATTTAACTGCTCAGGAAGCTCTGCTCTCAATGAGTTTAAGTTGCTTGACCATGGAGTTTGAGTTTGTTTGTGTTTTACAGCATATCAACCATTTAGGCCATTTAATGCCTAGAACAATAATTTTTGATGATTGTTATATTTTGTCCACCCCCCTTTTTTTTTTTTTGCTTAACCACGGAAGAAACATTATTGTAATTCAATATAAACATAATGATTATTACTAATTATTATTATTACTAATAATCATTATTGCTGCTGTTGTTACACTATACTTTATTTGCATGAGGTCATTTTTCATTTAAAAATAAAGATTAATTTCTATTTTTTTTCAATTAAAACCTTAAAATTAAAATTTGTATTAGTGGAAGAAAACTGCTCGTATGTTCAATAGCTATGAAGGGGTCAGCCGAGAAAAGAAATAGGGAGAAGAAATTAATGGTTAAAAAAAAAAAGGTTGAGAACCCCTGATGTATTGCATTTTTGATAAATAAATTATTGAAAAGAAAAAAGCAGAACTCGTAAAATATCAAGCAAAATACTTTATTTACCAAAATGCTACGTTTGAAAAAATATAAAGCGACAGACCAGCCTTATTTTAGATGGTCTTCGAACAACCAAAAGCCATTTGGGTAGCCAGATCTCAATCTCTCTGCAGTTAGAAGACAAGGAAGGTGGATAGAAAAATGACTGGGAAAATAAGAAATTGAAGAATGTTCATTCTCAAAGGAATTTTTCGTTTATCCTTTAACCCTTTGGACCCTGAAAATCCGATATATCGGCCCTGGTAAACTAGCGAAAAATACATGGCCGATATTTCGTCTCTCCATGAGTGGCTAATTGGTAATTTTGCTAAATACGTATCGTCTTTTTCGCTAGTTATTGCTTTTTATGTCAGGGTCCAAAGGGTTAATGACGGTAGATCTTTTTGATGGGACATTAGGATACTGAATCAATCAAATGATTATCAACAATCAAGTATTGAATATCACAATGTTTTATATATATATGTGTGTGTGTGTGTTTCTTTTTTGGGTTTTATTGTTTACGAAATATATTTTTAGGTCATTCAATGCCGAGAATTAAATCAAATTAGATTATTAATTTTTTATGACCGTTTTTACATCGTCAATGCGTTCTTTGAAAAATGGTAGTTGCATTATTTAACACACTTTTCTCAATGGGGATTAAGCCTGGTTGTAATTTGAACTAATATATTAAGATTTACAAATTGCATTTTTCCACATCTCTCTTCTCAAAAACAAATTATTTTAATAAAAATTATTTCATTTTGTTAAAATTCTCCGTATTTATACATTAATACGAATATGGTCTTACAAGTCACACAGCTACAAAATAAGAGTTATCTCCCTTGAACTCTTATCGTTCATTAAAGGTACATTTATTAGTCGGTCCACGAAAACTAAGGGATGTAACATTTTTTTTTTCTCGTGATTTTCAATTTTAAGACAATTTCGAAAAATCAGGGAATAATTATTCAGTAGGAATTAAATTTTCAGCACTTTATAATTATAAAATTATGAATTAATTTTTCTAATAATTGAGTTTGATTTAAAATCTTAAAAGATCATTTTTATTTCTCAAAAAGTGGGTGTTGTTCGGGATTAAATCGTTAAAAAAAAGGGTTGGGTTCAAGTCCTAATTTTTTTATAAATACATTTGTAGAACGATCGAAACAAGTCTATCAAAAAAAAAATCAATAATTACTAAGTTGTTAGAATCATTAAAAAGATATTTGAGAATGGAATTTGTCAATTGAAAAAATAATCGGATCGTTTTTCTGGTTTATTCTTCAATGGGCTTTTCTTGTCTTTATTATTTTAGTTTAAAAATCAAATATACAAATTGTGATGTTTATCCTTTTTTGGGAAGAGTAAGGGACAAATGGGAATACGAACTCATATTCCATAAAACGTTGATAGATATCTGTTGAATTCAAGAATGGAAATATTGCATCACCGAGCTTTCGAAATGAATGTAAATCTACATTTTATGAGCACAATGAGTTTTATATTTATATAACTCTAGGTGGACAACACTAATTCAAAAACCCAAGGAGATAAGATCCATTGACTCAAGGAGAGTAACTTATCTAGGTGATGGACAATACTGATTAAAAACAAAAAAAAGTTGGGATTGTAATGAGCACATAACAACTTGCCTCATGCCTAACTGTTTGGCGCTTAACCAAGTAGGTCTGTTATTTCACAGCATATCAGCCTTTTTAGGTCATTTAATGCCAAGAACAATCATTTGATAAACATTCTTATTGAGTTTTTTGAATAACAAAATAAGCACTATTTAATCCATAGCTGGAAGGAATGTGAAGATTTATACGTTTCCCAAGAGTATTAGTCCAAATTTGAACACAAATGGAATGATTGTCCTAAGTAGACACTGCCTTAAAGTATATTTATCCTACTAAAAGAAATATTGTTTGAATCTGAGAAAGGAGTTTTGAACATTTAACTCCCATTCTCAATTTCATTACATTTACTTTTGCTTGAGGTACCTCTCAGCTACATCTAGTATTGCTCAAGCTTGGAAACCTTTGTGTCAATTTTGGGAGCCTTCTGACCAAAGAGAGAAATTGCAAATCACCAGCATGGATTGAATAAAGATTTGGCAGTTCCTAGAGTTTAACATGAATCTTTATAGGTTCGAATATCTGAGAAGGGTTTGTGCACATCAGCCAAAACTATAAAGATGAGAATAGAAGTCTAAATAATAACGGTCAATTATTAAAAAAAAAAATGCAATTTAATAGTTCTTTTGGCAACCAGCCAATTCCTAGTCATTTTCACTGTAAATTTCAATGACAAATAGATCTTAAAGTTCATATATCCTACAAAGATTTCTTCCAAATATTGAATAAATTTTCCGTATTAAATAAAATGTGAATATTCTACAAGATTGTTGAACCACCTTTCAGAAAAAAAAAAAAAAAATTTTTAAATCTAAATAAATAAATGAATGAATAACTAAAAATAGTATTAGTTTTTACTTTATTATTTCAACCAGCAGTAGTATTGAATAATTTAAGATTTCCTGGTTTGTATTTTATTTTTCTCAACTTTTCTCAAAAAATAAAAATAAATAAAATAGAATAAATTCATTGGAAGAGAGATGCTAACCATGAAATTAAGGCATACATAAAGAGTAGGCTTTACATAAAAATAGATTTTACCGGACAGCCTTGGATGTTTTTGTATTTCTTTTGCGCATCTTTTTTCTTAGAAAAACCAAGTTTAGGATGTGCCTTTTATTTTTTAAGTTTTATAAATGTCACAAGGCAAATGGAAACACCATAATTTAGGGTTATCCTCTCCTCCACTGCACCTCTCAATCAGAAGTCCTTCCTGAGACCTAAACTTAGCTGGAGAGCTGAATGTTTTTTGGGTTTTTTTTTCTACATGTGCGTGGTTGCAGCAATAAGCATTTTTTTTAAAGAGTGGAGAAATAAATAAATGAACATAGATTGCCAAACTTTTAGCAAAGAAAATCTTTACTTATCTATTTCAAGTCCAAGTCCAATGATGGAATGTCAAAAACAAGTAGATTTTTAATAAGTGAAAAAAAAAAATTATTCCCATATCTTATAAATTAGTTATGAAATGTTTAATCATTACTCCTCATTTCTGTAATTACTGATAGATGAAGCACATCAATAGCGTGTCCATCATATAGTGCATTCAGAAAGTCATTACATAACTTTCTATATATTTTGTTAAAAAAAAAAAACAGGACTACAGCAGCAGTCCTTTCAAATGAAAAATTCAATTAGATTAAGATTTATATATAAAAAAAAGTAATTTGTCATTGAGAGTTTGTGTAACTACATCCCATATTTGTCCCATTTGAAATAAGATTGTTATAGGTACACAGTAACCTTTTGAATACACTGTATAACATAGGAAAATATACTTAATGAGATATAAACTCTTATCCTTCTAAACTGCAAACCAATTTTCTGGTATAAATGCAATAAATGATCTTCAAAAATGCTAAATTGATCTCAAATTCTTTTGGTCCATTAGAAAATATAATTTGATCAGTTAACATTTTACGTATAAATCATTTCATGTACTATTAATAGTACAATCATTTGAATTATTCAAAGCAGACTTATCAATTATCCATTAAGTGCTGAAAGAATCTAAGATTAATTGCTAAAAGGTATAGAATTTTAGTTATTTCACTAGTTAGTTGACATAGGAGACACTTATCTTTCAATATTTGTTAGTTTAAAGAGTAATAAACGCTAAATCAAAAACATTAGTTTTTCCAAATTCCGATGTTGCTTATTAAATGAAAAATAAAAATAAATAAAAAAGATAAAAAGCAAGAAAAGCAGACAAAACCAAATGCTATGCTTAAAACACAGGCATGGCTTGATTTTAACAATCAATTTTAAAAACAAATAGAAGCCTTTTTTTTTTTTAATCAGTTTTAACATAAAATTCAAGTTAACACATCAAGGAGTAATGGATTTAATGTTACACTACTGCAACTATTGTTATGAGAAGAGATAACCAACTCAATTTTAACAAGTTTCAATTTCTTTTAAGGTTTTAGTTTTACAAAATATTAATCCATGTTCTTTATTTAATTTTAGGTCTATTAAGAGCATTTTACAAAAAGGAGAAAGAAAAAAATAATCAATAAACTTTTTTAATTTCATTCAAATTAAAAGGAAGATTTCTTTTTGTAATTAAATCTAAGATGTTGAAATGCTTTCAACATTTTTATAGTTTATTTCTTTTTTAAAGCTTTTTTTCAAATATTTAGGAAGACTAACAAATACAGCAACAGCAATTACTAAGTAAATTTCCATACATTTTTCATTTTACGAATTCTTAGAAAACAGAAACAAAAAATAAATAAACAAAACATCGATTAAAAGCCAGTTATATATTTCTACATTTGTTTGGGTTTTTTTTTAATTTTTTTTTTTAGTGTTTTTTATTGTTGCTATGAAAATATTTAGCCAGCTGTTGCATGAAGCCTGTCCAGTACTGCACTGGTCACTTGAGCAAGATAATTAACAGCCACATGAAAAGAATACCAAAAAGGTGATATAACATTTAGTCTTAAGAAGCCTTCTTAGCCAAAGCAAGCATGCTGAAGTTCACCTCGCCTGGGTCTCGTTCAATGAATTTGCTCACAATTTTAACAGCATCCTGTTAAATAGAAAATTAAAATTCCAATTAGCAAAAAGACAACAAAACCAAAAACAGACAAATACTTTAAGAATTTAAAGAAAAGCTCTGAGCTTTTAGATTTTCAATTACATATTTTAAACATCTAGTTCTGTAAAACTTTTGTCTTTTGCAGTTGTTTAAATGTAACCATGGATATTAAATATAGTTGTATAAATTTTAAATGTACAGTGCACACAAAAAGTTAGTGTGTACCTATAATTTCAAAAGAACCATATCACTCTCTCTTAATCTAAGAGATAAATTTCATTGTTGATTTAATAAAAGTTTAGATTTGAGAAGACAGTTGCAAAGGAGTTTTTTTTTTGGTTTTTTCCAATACCCTGTCCAGTGATGAATGCTGAGGGCGGTGCTAAGCCATCAAAACTGTGTTATCAGCCTTAGTTGGCGGCTGATAAGGACAGGGTAGAGCACGTGCAATTGTACAGTTTTTGTAGAAAAAAAATAGTGAAAGGTTCTCAGTAACTTTCTGAACACACTGTACTATTTTTCATACATGTTTGAACGTACATTGTTTTTTATAGTACTTTAGTAGATGCTGGCTCAATCTGAAAGGACTCCATAAAAGCCATATATGCAAGAAAGGCACCACTATATTCCTTTGAAAGACTTTATAAGGATTTTAACATATGGATTCTTAATAGTTGATTATTGCCAAGTAATTCTGATTTTTTTTTATTTATTAAATACATTTTTAACACCATCGAAATGAGGAATGAATTTCATTTGTTTTAAGTTAGAGGTTTTAATACCCTGTATGCAAGTATTTTTCATTATTTTATTTTCATTTTGAAAAACAAAAGATGAGCAAACAAAGTTTTTTTTAAATATTTAACTTAATTCCATAAATGTTTACTGTGTGACATGTGTGTATATATATAATTTTTTAGTTAAAAATTAAATTTAAACATTTTTATATTCTGTTTCTGCCTGAAAATTTGAAGCAATGATTTACTATTTTTATTATCAAGAATTTTGAAGTAATTTTTTTGTAGTAGTACATAAAAGCGATTAAGCCAGCATACCAAAATACAAGGATGCATCAGAAAATAATCAGCTCTAATAGGATTGGTTTTGTGGGGGGTATGATGTTGAAATGTCCGAAACACAAGCAAAAAAATCAATAACAATTTCTAGTGATAGAGAGTTAGGCACCAAAATATCTGATTGAAACATAATTTTTTTTTAATTTTTCAAATATATAAGTCTTGGACTAGAAGAGAAGTCACTCATTAAAAACCAAGAACTAATATTAGTCATTTTTAAAATCTACTGCATTATTCTAATCTATGAAAAGCCCATCTCCGAAAGAAAGGTGCAATTCATATATTACCTCAAGGAGGCTGTCCTTTGTGGTATCTCCATGAAAAACTGGTCCCTCTTTTCGACCATCTAAAAACAAAAAGAAACAAAATGTGGAGTTTTTCCCCATATAAGTACATACATTTTCTGATATTTTTCTCATTCATTTAACAGCATAAATACATTAGTAAACAAAATTTCACCATTTTTATCTTTTTATAAAAGTTTATGCAAGTCTCTTGCATAAACTTTATGCCAAAAGAAAAAATGCTGAAAGAAAAAAAAAATTATCAAATGCAATTGTTTAAATGTGTATGAATAAATTGGATCTAGACAGTTTTCACAAATTTGTTGACAAACTTTCCTCCAGTTAGGCTAGTAACATTTGCTGCACTAACCAGGGGTATTTGTTATAAAAAAGTTTCAACTGAATTCAGCATACCGAAACTTATTAATCCCGCATGAAGTATTTTCATTATAAACTATTGCTCCATCATAACTCCCACATAAGTGCTCTCATAATATAAACCTGCCAAATGTAGTTATAAACAATAGAATATAAATTAAAAATCTAAAATCATTTTTGATATCAATAAAATCAAATTAAAACTTTTAATAACTAATTCTTATGAATTACTGAAAAGTAATTTTATTTTTCCTCAAAATTTCCCAAACTGTTTTTCTTGGCTACCCATGTGTACCAAGCTAATAGATGAAATGCAGATTTCACACATTTAGCAGTCAGTCAAGGTTTCTCTTGGCAAAGATCCACTTGTTTTGACTAGGATAACATCAAAACAAACCTTACTTTACAGCCTTTACATTAACAAACATTAATTGCCAATAATTATTTTTAAGCATTCCAAGAGATTCAGTAGTAATGACAACTGATTAGACGAACATTACTTTCTTCCTCTTAACTCAACTTTTATCTAAAAAGACTAGACATGAAATGAAATTTATGTTCACAAAATACTAAACTATGAAGACAACTATCACAGAATTAGATTTTCTATTCACATAAAAAAATAAATCTTTCTATGAATATGAAGAAATTAAATATTTGTTATCATTAAATCCACTTTTCAAGAAGATTGCAAATATTTCAAATAAGGCCAAATATTTTGCTTATAAAAATTTACATGATCTTAATTGTCAAAAATTACATATGGCTTCATTTAACAACTAAAGCAATTTGATAACTGATATTAGATTAGAATATTTAGAGTCCAACATAAAAAGATTACTGGCACAAAGATTTGGAAAAATAGGAACCAATCAAAAGTATTAAATATTTAGATAAGATTAATAAAAATATTTTTTAATAAAGTACATCCAAATACAAAAATACATATCCAACATAAAAAAAAGCATTGCAAGATTAGGTTATATAATTTATAAAGTTTGTTTTACATAATCAGTTCAATAAGAAAATTCAAGAGTTTGACAGAGAACCTGAAGATGACTGAATTGGTCAATGTATATAATAATGTAAATTTATTCAGAGCCATTAACATTTTAAAATATTTATGATCATCTAACTTTATTTAATGGATCTGAGTATGGATCAACAATTATATGCCTTGGTTATGGCTTTAATTAACAAAAACATTAGTGTTGGCTGAATTTAACTATTTATGCACAGTCAGAATTTATTTCCCATTTTTCCTTATATGAGAACAATAATCCTAGAATTGTAAATAGCGTAAATACTGCAAAAAATAGCTAAAGAATACTCAGAAGATTGACATTACTAGATAATGCTTAAAAAATATGAACAGTCAATCCCTATGAATTAAGGAATTCAGTTTGCAGTTCAAAAAAGGTTTCAGAGTTCAAGTAATACCTAAAGTACAAAGGGTAATTAGTCAAAATGTTATGATGGTAACACTCAAGACATTACTATAATTCCAAATAACTTGAATAAAGATTATATGAATATATAGAAGTAGAATTCAGTCTGTATTTTGAGAAAAAGGATTAGTAATTCCAAGGAGGTTATAGAACAGGTTTGCTAAATAAGTGAACTGGTAGAACAAATCTCCCTAAACTAGAGATTCTTTATTTGCTGTTTATCTTATTTACATGCAACTGCATGTAAATTTAGTTTGTTTCTCCAGCTAATTTCTCCTTCACAAAAGATACTTTTACTAACTCCTGTGCATTCAACAAAACACTGTGAATCTTTCATGGTCTAGTTTATTCTAAAATAAACGTTTCAAAGATTTTTTTATAAAGATTTGTGATGACAAATACAAAACATTTTATCAAGTTTTACAACCTAGGATATGGTTCTTTTTTTCAAACTATAAGTGCATGGTAACTTTTTAAACTATATAAAAGAATACTATTCATATTTTCTTGAAAATGCACAAAGATTATATTCTCCAAAATATTCAAAACCCTAATATGATATTGATCTTATAGGGGAACATTTGACAGAGGTTACCCAATTAATAGCCTTCATACTTGCCTAAAAGTATTGGTATTCTTCATAAGGTCTAAAGCATGGTTATTAAAAAAAACTACATAAACAGTTTGTCATTTGGGGACAGAAAAGGGCTTTACATTGCCAATAGTAGAATAGGCTATCGCCAATGCTCAATTCTTCATACAAAACATTTCCCAAATTCTGATCAGTATTACATTAGAACATTACTCAATCAACTGTTAAAACCATTTGTTTTAACAACTAATGATTGTAACAGTTGATCGAGTAATGTTCAATTATCCTAATATTCTCTTCAATTCCATCCAACATTAGAGGATGTTTATCACTGAGCTATTATTTTGCTCGTGTCAATAGAAAAACTAATGTTACCAACAATTTCTTTCACTAGCTCCATAGAACTTGAAAAATCATACTGCTTTTGATTTACACATATTTAACAAAAGAGCAATAAAAAAAAAAATTCTCAAAATCACAAATAACTTTACATTTACTAATGATCTCCTTTTATTTGGTAAATTTTATTTCTTAACATTAAAATTTGAACAAGGCTCAATTACAGATTAGAGAACATTTACACAAATGAATGATTAAACCTTACAGTAAAATATCTTTGGGTGTTTACAGCTTTTTTATATCATTAATCTTATTTTTAAACTATTAAAGTAGGCTTTTGTTTTATATTAAGAATTTAGGAATAAATCCTCTTATAACTAATACATTCAAGATTGTTTTTGTCTTATGCACCAAACAGTTTATTGTACAAGGGAGGTAACTTTTCTAAAGAAAAATGATAGGAGTAATTCAGATTCTGAGACAAATTTTAAATATCTAAAAATAATTAACTACTTGTTATTTTTACCTAAAACTTTTCGATTTTAGATATTTGCAGATTTATTTTATTAACTTTACATGAAGAGAGTATTTTCAGTTCATTTGAAAAGTTTTCCTGCAATTAATAACAATTTGAGGTGCATTTTTAGTAAAACCCAATGTTGATTTTGAAATATTTGGAAAAAATTAAAATACTTTCTATCACAAGCAAATCGAAGTTAAAATAAAAAGTTTGTTTTTTTAAATGAGGGGAGACAGAGAGAAAAAAAAATCCTGTTTTTAAAACAAAAAATCTTGTTATTGATAAATAGGATATTTAGTTGGTCGAGCACCAACCCAAGTTCGGCACAAGGCCATTTTTTATGTGCTAATCCCTGGGCTTTTGTAATCTCCAGAGTTAACAAGCCTCATCTGCCCGAGACAGCTGAAAGTGAATGCAATGGTTTTCACTGGGATTTGAACTTGTGTTCTACGTATCCAAAGAACAAGCTTTTCCCACTGCCCCAACCCCGCTGTCCCATATTTGTTATTGATAGATATATCTGCTTTGTTTCCATTGTTTTTCTTTTTTTTAAGTTTTGAAATGTAGGGGTTACTAAGTCAGGACTGTGATGGTTAGAAAGTTAACAACCCAAAAAATATTTTAATAGAAGAATATTTTGCAATACATAGCATTGAACATGAGTTTTGGTCCAAGTTTTTAGTTTATGGTGCCATTTTATACTGACTTTTTAAAATGGTTTCTAGGACAATAGTCAATACGAAAAGAAGATTTTTTTTGAAACTATAAGGGCATGGTAACTTTAAGAAAAGAAAAGTTTAAGAAAAAGGAGACCAAAAAACTCCAAACAGGTGAAACTTGAAATATATTATGAATAGGCCTTACAACAATTTTTAAATAATGAGGACTTTATACAGCAATTGACCTCATCAAGTATTGCAGTCTCTCGTATAGGATATTTCATATAAATAGCATCATATATTGATACATTCATGAAACAATATTCAGAACCCAATCAAGAATTAATATACACACTAAGTTCTTCCATTATGATTGATCCAAAAAAGGTTTTAACATACCAAGTTCATATAAAGTATTATTTTGACAGACAAAAGTAACAAAATGGCGAATGACAGCTTGGTCCCGAGGAGGAGCCTAAAGAAAAAAAGAAAAGAAAAGAAAACTTATTCAAAAGGTAGAAAGAACTACAAAATTTATAAACAGTTTGAAAAATAAATGAACACAGTCTAAGAAGGATTGATTTACCAAATTCGTCAAATCAAATTCATAGGGACAGGACTGAAGCAAAGAAATATATACAAAGTTTTGATTAGAAAAAAAAAATTACAAAAAATTTTTTTTTTTAAATATATATACACACACACACACACACACACACACACACACACACACATAGTTTGTTCAATAAGTAATGATAAAATGTCAGGAGAGACATTAAGTATGATTTGATCAAACTCCTAGTTCATGGTGAACTATATATATATATATATATAAGTCTACAAAATGATTTACAGACAACTTCCTCTCATTCTAGGTTTGAGACACAGTGGTGTTCATTTTGGGACCAGTCTGATCAGGTTTGCCAGTGCAGGGAAACAAGGAACATTATGCCATCTAATTTTGTGTTAAATTTAAGAAAACTAAACAAGAAGTTGATGAAATGTTAAGTAGGCCTATGGGGATGAACAGATGAGTCAAGCAAGTTTCTATAGGTAGTCTAACAGATTTTCTGAAGTAATTGAACAGGTTGAGGATGAACCAGATCTGGAGAACCGAACAGTGCACACAAGGAGGAAGACATTGAAGAAGTGTGAAGATTAATGATGCAAGACCGTTGGATAACTGTGAGGATGATATCTGAAGCTGTTGGTATTAGTATTGGCACAATGGAGATAGTTCTGACCGAAAATCTGAATCTCCACAAAGTCATTACCTATTGAACATATGCTGGTGACCACCTGAATGGCCGACAGGGAAATGAAAGTGGTACAACACCCACCTTACAGCCCTGACCTAGCTCCATGCAACTTCTTCCTGTTTCTATGCATAACAGACAGCCTCAGAGGAGCTGAAAGAGGCACCAGAAAATTACCTGAAGGGACTACCGAAGAAGGACTTTGAGTAGGTCTTTCAGGATTGGAAGAGACACATGAAGTGTGTAGATGCGGGAGGCCATTATTTTGAAGGGGGACACAGATTTGTAAGCTTATGAAAATAAATATTATCTCCTCTGACATTTTATCATTACTTAAAACTAAGAGATGAATCTAAACTGAAAAAAAAGTTGTATAATTATTCTAAATATAGTGATCAATTTAGAATTAACTACCATAATCACTGGTAAATTCATAATTAAATTCTTAGAACAAGATTTCTTTAATTTTGGAAGAATTACAAATATTCAATAAATGAAAGAGAAATTAATATTATAATATTGGAATAACAATTCTTGGAACTTGAAGTGATAATCATATCAAAATATTACTGAAATCAACATTAACAAAAATGTTTGATATAAGATTACCAAACAGGTTGTAGCTTCATTTTATAAAAAAAACAAACAATAATAATAAATAAAAGAAAGAAATTACACAAAATAGTCAATCTAAAATGTTTAAAATGTTATCAACAGAAAAAAAAAATTACAGCTACATTGAGAAATGACCATGAAAATTATCTACATAAAAAAAATTGTTTTATTAAATTTAAACATTTTTTTTTCGAGAATCCTATTCTAAGGATTTGACACTAAAACCATTCCATGGTTAAATGATAAATATTGAATTGCAGAGCTGGGATTCGGTAGAAAAAATCTACCGCCGGTATCGGTATTCGGTAGCGAGTCGTGTCCAATCGGTATCGG
>JAYKTE010030088.1:0-25049 GCA_036873565.1 Xipholeptos notoides
ACTCTTTTAGGCATCGCATTTATCAGTTGTCGAATATCATCTTGAGGAATTTCTTGCCATGTTTGACGCAATAAAGCCATGCATATAATAAACTTCTATTATAGAAAGGAAATATTCATGAAATAAATGTTATTGCATTTAAAAATCAAATGCTTATTGAAAATTGATAGATACAGGCCGCAAGAAACTATGACTCTAGAAGGCTTTTTTGAGTCAGAGAGAATACAGGAGGTCAAATAAAATTAAGAAAGTCTGAAAGTAGAATATTTAAAATGGTTAAACAAGGAGGAAGGCAAAAAGAAAGAAAAAGTTTCAACTTATTTAACTGGATTGGGGAATTTCTAAATAAAATTTGACCAATAAATTTAACCCTTAGAAATGACAAAATAGTTTTTTTTTTCTTTCACATAAATAGTAAGAAGCAACAGGTTGCATCAATGCAGCAATATACCATATTTCAGTGAAAAATGAGAAAATATGACCAAAAGTTCTAAACAAACCGTTTAAGTACTTGGAAAATTACTGGCTCCATAATGCAATCATCTGTGGTAAGAGTTTTTAGACAATCTTCCTGCACAGTTTTGTTTTCTTCATCCTCCTCGTCACCCTGGAGAAAAAAGTAACAGTGCAATTAAAGTTGATACATATTAAAAACATTAAGGTCTACTTGGGGCAGTGAATAGGCAGTTGAATTTCGGAATCATAATATGCGAGTTTGAATCCCAATTGCTCCATTTACGTACGTTCACATTTGAACTAATACTCCTGGGAAAGGTTTGAATTTCCACATTCCCTCCAACTATGGATTAAATAGTGTCTATTGTGTTATAAAAAAAAATAAACTGGACAAAAAGAACGTTTATCAAAACATTATTGTTCTCGGCATTAAAATAGTTGATATGCCGTAAAATACAAACAAACAAATATTAATATCTTCAAAAATATAAATTTGTGGCATAAAAAAATATTTGTCCTACAGATTTCATAGAGCATTTACCAACACCTGGAGGTAATAAAAACTCATAAAAATAGTAATAATTCATTCATTTTAAATTGAAAGCAGTAATGCGTGATTACTTGAGTTTTTACCAGTAGCTCTCTCTTTGCATGATTAACTTTTTAAACCTAGCTAATAAAATTTCCAAGTACCATTTTTAAAACTTCTCAGTAAAAAAAATCGGTAGACGTAGTACATGATCAAGATTTATCTTTTAACTAGCAATATTTCTCAGTCTTGACTGGGAGTGCATTTGCCTCCTTAGCAGCTATTTTTTGTCTGAAAGCTAAATTGAATTTTTTCGTCATGTCCCAACACTATATCAGATTTCAAGTATCTGGACCAAAAATCAGCAAAGTATTTCGCAAGTCTGTAGTCATGAGACTTTTTAACAATTCATTCAATGGTAGACTTTAAGAGTGTATAATATTTGTTTTAAATTGGACCATTCCTTGTAGAAGCTGATTTTTTTCGATTTTTCGATCATCGATACTTATAGGGTGTATTTCGAAATAAACAGACAGCAAGAACAGTTCCAGTTCCATACACATAAAGTACAATACAACTGTGTGAAAATTTATATATCAATAAATATTTTGTTTTTGTACATCGCCACCACCAAACCACAGAATCCTTATAAAGTATTTAAAAAAAACATGTAACTGTTGTGTTGTTGCAGTGTGTTGACTGTTGTCGCAGTTGCACTTACACTATTTGCGGTTGCTTATTATTACCATCTGTGAATTTCTAATTAAAGAAATGAATTATTTTATGCCAAGAATTAGTTAGTTGATAAAATGTTTATTTGAAATTTATCTTTTTTTTTAAGTAACTTGAGTGAATTAACGTACGTTTTTTTCTATAATCAAATTTTATTTAAAGTTTTAATTAATGTTTTTTTAAAACATGTTGTGTTGACTACTGTTTGTTGTGTTTATTTGCTTTAAATATTACCATTTATGAATTTTTTATTAAAAATAATGATTTTATACTAAAAACTTAAATCGTAGTTTAAAACAAAGAAGTTTATTTGAATTTTTAAAATCTTATTTCAACAAAGAAATCATTGCTAAGTTAAATAGATCAAATTTTATTTAAAATTTTATTTAAATTAAAAATGAATTGATATTCTAGAATTATACGCACACATGAATATTAATTTATTTACAACTCAATAATAATAAAAATATTTATTACATATAGTTATTTATTACAAATTCAATTTCTCAAACTAAATGATAAATTATTATTAAGTCAAGCAAGCAAGCATTTTACATCTACATATAAAATCATCAAAATTATAATCTACAATTTTATATCAAAATAATTTTGATAAATAAATAATAGCAATAATGATAATTAATAAGAAACATTTGGCTGAATTAAATTTTTGCGGTGCTAATTCCAGAGAATTATTTGAGAATGGGCACTTCCACCACTTATTCCCAAACGAAACATTTTAAAAGTATTAATCCGACTATTTTACCCATCATAATACTTTAAAAAATTTTTTTATTAATAACATTTTGAAGATTTTCAGAATGCATTATACCTCATCTCAAGGCCTTCGAAGAATGATAATAATAGACCTTTTTAATTACTTATATTTACCATAAAATGAAAAAATGACCGGCTTCAAAATTTGCTTTCAAAAGTTTTTTTAAACAAAGACCATCAGTTCGCTTGAGAATAATGCCCATCCTTCAATAATTCTCTGGAATTTGCTACGCTAAAATTGGATTCAGCCGAAACATTTATCACCTCTGGGAAAAGAAGGCTCTTTGGACAGTCAATTAAAAAAAAAAATGTTAAACTTAAACGGTGCTCTCAAAAATAATCTCCAATTCAAGTTCCACTTGAACTCGCCGTGTCACCAATTTTGAACTAGCATCAATTTTATATAAACGGCTGCCGTTTCTCAAATCTTTTTTTTACTCGATACACGGTCGCCGTTTCTGCAGGCTCTGCCATAAATAAATAAATGTTTAATCATACCACATAGAAGACGAGACACTTACCACCCACCAATTCGTTATCAACCAATCTACTATTTCAGCGGCAACTATAAAATGCTTTACTTTAGTAAATTTTACTTTCTTTATTATGGAGTTAAATAGAATATTAGAATTCTTGTAAAAAAATCAAAGTTTTAATAATCCTTTTAAAGTACTATTTTCGTTATTTTCCTTGGATTGGAGAGGAAATAAATTGATTTTTTTCGTAACGAGTTTTACTTCGCACTCTCCAAAAATGAGTTAAATTGGTACATTTTGGATTTCACGAATTAGAAAATTGTTCTGTTAATGTAATTTAGACTATCCTTTGTTGGGATGGGTGAGAAATAAAGTTAAGTACATAATTTGAATTCACAAATTTCGAAAAAGTTTTAAATCGAAAACAAGGCGCTGATTTTTCCAAAATATTTTTTCTTCAAATAAAATATCCTAATTTAAACAAAATCAAAATGTTATAACTTTTAGTATTGATGAAATTCATTAACAGGATGATATAAAAAGTAGAAAAAATAAAGTTACGTACAAATTCCATATCCCATTCATTTTCTAACTGCTCCACATCGGCCATATTGGTAAGGTTACTGAAACTCATAGTTGACTTCCTGTTTCGGTCTTAAAGGGGGATAACTTCTGTCACCTATTGAAATAATTAAATGGAATAGTTTAAGTGATCATCCACAGAATTATGGCATCATCATCGCTATTTTTCGATCGTCCTCCTCCAATCATTTAACATTGTGCTGCTACATCAAAAAAATTAATAAAAATTATAAACATGCTGAGAAAATAAGGAAAGGATTTTTCTTTATTTTAAAAACTATGCTACGTGCAAGCAAGCTGCAAGAGGTAATTACAAAAAATTTCAGTCTTCCCAAATACAATAAGGAATTTTTCAATATCAATAAAAGCGAAATGCGTGTGTATGTGTGTGTGCATGTATGTATGTATGTATGTGTGTATGTGTGGTGTGTGTGGACAAGCAGTCTCTACCAAACTCCTCAGTCAATTTTTGGTCTACAGACTTAAAATTTGATATATATAGAGTATTCAGACCGGAGAAAACTTTTTATCCGGTTTTAAGCTTGAAATTTAGCTACTAAGGGTCAAAGTTGCAAAGTTCTGGACATGGTGGTGGGGTCTCCGGTATCTACCAGCCACTCTGCCAATTTTGGATCTAAATTCTTTAAATTTGATATATGGGGTATTCAGACATGGGGAACACTTTCTAATTGGTTTCAAGTTGGGAAAATAACAACTAAGGAGGGTAAATTTGTAATTACAAAAAAAAAAAAAAATTCAATCAAAGAGTAGCAGCAGACCAGACCACCCAAAATTTGCATAGCAGTTAGCACAAATGATTCAAACCACAAAAATTTACACATGCCATGTATGTTGGCTTTAGGCTTCCTCAGTAGCAAGAAGTCACCGAAAAAAATTCGATATTTTTTAGGACCCTCATATTCAAACGATCAGAAAAAAAGTGAAAATTACTACTTTGACCGATTCAATTTAAAGAAAAGAGGTTAAACTTTGAAGAAAAAAAGTAAAAAAAAAACCTACAATAATAAATACTTAAAAATGACATTACAAACTTAAATTTTCCAAATGTCAAATTATTTTCAAATTAACCTCTATTGTTTTTCCCTACCAATCGAAAAAAAAGCAACAATTTAAAAACAACTTCAATCAATGACATAGTTTTTTTTAATTGTTACTTCAATCATTAATAGGGGAAGTCGATTTGGGTCAATCGGTCCTCGGAATCCCAGTTGTTCCGTTTGTGTTCATATTCGTACTAGTACTGTTGGGAAAGGTATGAATCCCCACATTCCCTCCAGCTATGGGTCAAATATTGTAATCTGTGTCATTAAAATAACTATGTGTACAAAAACTAACTTTTACCAAAAATGATTATTCTCGGTATTAAATAACCTAAAACGGTTATGTGCCGTAAAACACAAACAACCAAGCACAACCAAATGAACACTGCTTTCGTATGATATTTAATCCAAGTTCGGCACAAAGCCATGTTTATGTGCTCATCCCTTGGCTTTTGTAACCAGTGTTACCCTTCACCAAGATGAGTTACTCACCCGAGTTAACGAAACTCATCTGCCCGCTGAATCAGACAGCTGAAAGGTAATGCAATGGTTTTCACTGCGATTTCAACTCGAGTACTGCGTATCCAAAGTCCAAACTTATCCCACTGCTTCAGCCTCGCTGCTTTGATATGTGGTTTCGGTTTCGAATCTAGATGCAATTTTTTTTTCTGTTTTATTCTTTATTTCTTCTTCTTTGTTTTTTTTTCTGTTTTATTCTTCATTTCTTCTTGTTTGTTTGTTTTCTTTTTTTCCTGTTTTATTCTTTATTTCTTCTTCTTTGTTTTTTTTCTTTTTTTACTGTTTTACTCTTTATTTCTTCTTCTTTGTCTTTTTTCTTTTTTTTCTGTTTTATTCTTTATTTCTTCTTCTTTCTTTTTTTTCTTTTTTTTCTTTTTTTTCTGTGTTATTCTTTATTTCTTCTTCTTTTCTTTTTTTCTGTTTTATTCTTTATTTCTTCTTCTTTTTTTCTTTTTTTTTCTGTTTTATTCTTTGTTTTTTTTCTTTGTTTTTCTGTTTTATTCTTTATTTCTTCTTCTTTGTTTTTTTTTTGGGGGGGTGTTTCTTTTATTTATAGACCTTGGTCTATTCTGTTTACTTTCAGCTCGTTCGTGAGTGGGGGCCCAGTGGATAGTTCGACGGATTTCGGAATTGTAGTACACGAGTTCGAATCCAAGTCGTTCCGTTTGCGTTCACATTTCTTCGAATACCTTTGGGAAAAAGTATGAATCTCCACATTCCCTTCACCTATAGGTTAATTAGCGCATATGGTGTCCGTCAAAACCTACCTAAGTAACTGATGAAGGTGGAGAGTAGTATTAATTACAAAAAGGCCGTGAATATAATAAGCAATTAAATCTGGCCTTGTGCCAAACTAGGTTTAGTGCTCAACCAAATATATATATATGATATTTACTTGGTTGAGCACCAACCAAAGTTCTGCACGAGGCCATTTTTTATGTGCGCATCCCTGGGCTTTTGGTATCAGTGTTACCCTTCAACTAGATGTGTTACTCACCCGAGTTAACGAGCCTCATCTGCCCGAGACAGGTGAAAGTGAATGCAATGGTTTTGACTGGGATTTGAACTCGTGTACTACGTATCCAAAGACCAAGTTTTTCCCACTGCTCCAACCTCGCTGCCCATCTTCAACCAACTATAAATATATGATTGTTTTAGTAAAGATTGTATTGGTAAATTAAATTCTCAAAAATTGTGCAATATCTGCGCTTTCGGAAAAATGGCATGACTTTTAAGAGACTTCTGTCATTTGTTTGCCCTTCGTTTATACCACCCTAAATATAGGTCACAAAATTGAAAATTTAGACAAATATAGATTGTTGTGCTCACGGGCTATTATTCTTATCCAACACATCCCTTCCATCTTCACTGAGATATCTTTTGGCCAGAAGCTGCGGTCTCCTTTGCTGCCAGTCGTTGCGGGATTTGCTCCACTGGGCATGAGCATTGGAGGTTGTCTATCTGATGCGCAACAAATACTACACATAAAAAAAGCGCAATCGAGTTAGGAGCCAAGGATATTTTACCGAGGCCCCGACTAGTCATCGTCAAGACTGATGGATTGCATGATGATGATGATGATGATGATGATGATGATGATGATTCCAAATACATGGAACAGATACTACACCTAAAAAACTGTGCAATCAAGTTCGATAACCCTTTGGACCTTGACTTATCAAAATTACCAACTAGCCAGTCAGAGCTATTCTATTAACCCTTTGGACCCTGACTTATCAAAATTACCAACTAGCCAGTCAGAGCCGTTCTATTAACCCTTTGGGCCCTGACTTAGCAAAATTACGAACTAACCAATCAAAGCCGTTCTATAAGTGAACCATGGAGAGCCGAAATAGCAGTGTCGTATTTTGCCTTGTGTCGCCTCTGGGCCGATATATCGGCCTTTCTGGGCCCGAAGGGTTAAAAAACAGGGATAAGAACGAAGATAATGAAATTTAAATAGAATTGCAAAGTGAAACAGACGAAAACTAAACAAATAAAACAAAGTCAAATAAAGAGAAATGAAAATAAAATGAGTTTGTTTGTATTTTACGGCATATCAACCATTTCAGGTCATTTAATGCCGAGAACAACCATTTTTGACAACACTTAGTTGTTGTTTTTTAATAACATAGTATGCACTATTTAACCCATAGCTGGAGGGAAAGTGGGAGTTCATACCTTTCCCAAATCAGAATATGAACGTGGGGATTCAAACCTTTCCCAAGTCAGAATATGAACGCAAACGGAAAGGCTGGGATTCGAACTCACGTACTACGATTCTGAAGTCCAACTGCCTATCCACTTAGCCAAATCGACTTCCCCAAAAATAAAAGGAAGATATATCTAAAACATTTTTTGCTATTTTAATCTTTATATGTCCGGCGGGGATGAATGTCAGGATTGTTGAAATTAGACAGCTAGTTTAAGAAAACCAAACAATAAAAGAAACCCGAGGCTGTGTAACCTGGCCGGCTGGATTTTCACCCTTCTTGTGCACTTAGAAAGGCCAGACACAACAACACCAAGAATCACGAAAATAGAAATAAAGAAAAAAAAATCGGTAAATAAATAAAAATTTAAAAAAAAAGGAAATAGATTTAAATTTAAAAAAAAATTAAGTTTAGGTATAAACAGATTAGTAAAAATGCTCTTTTTTACTTTTTTAATATACTATTTTTTTTATTTCTAAGTATTTTGTGGGGTTATATTTACACGAGAATCACAAAAATAGAAATAAAGAAAAAAAATTAGTAAATAAAAAAAAAAATTTGAAATAATAAAAATGAGTAAATAAATCTAAATTAAAAAAATTAAGGTATAAACAGATTAGTAAAAAAAAAACTGTTTTTAACTTTTTTAATAGACTATTTTTTATTTCTAAATATTATGGGTTGTTTTTTTACTTATACGAGAATCACAAAAGTAGAAATAAAATAAATAAAAAAAGTAAATATTCTTTTAAATATACATATAAAGTTTAGGTATCAACAGATTAGTAAAAATACTCTTTTTTACTTTTTTAATTGACTATTTTTTATTTCATTTTTTTTTTTTTAGATTTACTTACACGAGAACGTATCTTTTCAACGATTAAAAATACCAGACACAACATCAGCATAAATCACAAAAATATAAATAAAAATAAAATAAGTAAATATATTTTTAAAAAAGTAAAAAATTAAATTTAGTAAAAATATTCGAATTAACTTTTTTAATTGACTATTTTTTATTTCTAAATTTTGTTTTTTTATTTACTTATACGAAAACCTATCTTTGCAACGACGTAAAATATCAGACACAACAACTCCAAGGATTTGACTCGCATAGAAGTACCATGCGTCATTCAGACAGACATACAGGTCAGACACAAAAATACCACATTTACTCTATGGACTTAATACCTACTTAAAATGACCCCATTCACCCATTCACATCTCATAAAAGTACCATGCGTCGTTCAGACAGACATACAGGTCAGACACTAAAATACCACATTTAGGTTGGTCATCGCTGGTCCTTATCCTTAACGAAACTCATTCATGACCTATTCACCCATTCGCATCTTATAAAACGACCATGCGTCCTTCAGATAGATCTACGGACTCGTCAACAAATTACCACGTTTGCTCTATGGGCTTTTCCCTACTTAATATATCCACATTGATGATGATGATGATGGCATACGTCCGTCTCCAGAGACGATGGAAGGTGTCATTAAACCATGTATGGTCGTCAGACGGCCTACACAGAGATTTGTTTATAGTGGTGAAGGCTTGTGTAGCAGCATCCGCACTTCTTGGAACTGGTGATTACACACAATCAGTGCAAGTCATTGCCACAGACTACATGAACAACAGACTTCAGGTTTTACTTCAAAATTTTCCTTGAAAGAAACCATTGGGTATTAAAAATAGGGATGACACTACAGCAAACATATATGATGTTCAAGCTATACCAAATAAACTTTGTTAAATATAGATCAAAACTCTATACATTTCCTGTTGGGTAACAAAGGTGGAGACGTGGTAAAAGCTTGGACTCTGGAATCATATTACATGAGTTCAAATCCACTCAAAACCATTACATTCACTTTCAGCTGTCTCAAGTAACTGAGGCTTGGTAACTTGGGAGAATAACTCATCTAGGTATAAGGTAAAGACTGATTCCAAAAACCCGGGTTGATGAGACCTTTAACTCAGTAAGAGTAACTCCTCTAAGTGAAAAGCAACATTGATTACAAAAGCCCAGGTATATAATGAGCACATAAAACTGGCCTCATGCCTAACTTGTATTTTCGCTCGTCCAAGTAGATATATCATTGTAAAATATATGGTGTGAATTGTAATTATATTTTCTCATTTTTAAACACAATTCTTTTTATTCTTTTGAGGCACAGCTAAATAATCTTGAGGCACACCAGTGTGCCATAGTTCACAGTTTGAGAAATATAGCCTAAGGCAACTACTTCACTTTGGTTAATAGATTGAACATTACCAAATAAACTACTAATTATAAAATACCATGCTAAATCAGAGATAAAGAAACTTTTCCTTCCTTCTCCTATCAAAACATACTATGTGTATGCTTTGCTATGAGGTGTTGATAATAAACAAGTGTGTTCTTTCTAGCTTCTGGGTATGTCTTTCCAAATTTAATCCTGTATATATTTATTTTTTTGGGTCTATGAATATTGAATAATCAACATTAGAATTCATAATGCATCTGTTACATCTGTTTCCATTTTGAGAGTACTTGAAATTTTATTACTTTTTTTCTAACTACCTCAGGTAATTCTTTTTCATGTTTATTACAAGACCCTCATTGTGAAAAGTTCTAGGGCTAACCAAGATATTATCATAAAAAGTGATCTAATATGCTGAAAATTTCAACATTGTTTGCATTGCTCAATATAAAGAAACAGTGCAATAATATATATGATTTCAAATTATTTCACAGAAGAGTTTTCAGCTCTAGTGTCTCTATGAATATGTTATTCAATGCTATTTTTCAGTCCCAGATTCTTATTTATGTTAAGTACAGCATTTAACTGTTGAAATTTAAGATTTATCTTTGGGTTATTGTTGCGTATAAGTTTTTGGGTATAGTTATCAAACTAGACAAAGATATATCAATAAATTGAGTGAACCATGATAATAATGAGCCAGAACAAATGTAGTGGTAGTATAATAGCAGATTACAAAATTCAATTCTAGATGTGTATATTATATTGACCATAAGTTAATAAAGCTACTTTTTCAAGGCATATCAACCTTTAATGTCACTCAAAGTCAGAAACTCTACTCTATGAACTTGCTCAAAAGATCTTTTATTGATCACAAATGATGTAACAGGACTATCAATTCTAGATGTTATGTTGTATTGACTACCAATCATTAAAGTTATTATCAATATTTAACACATTTTAACGTAACTTGAATCAGTTAAGTTCTTTCCCACAAAGACTCAAATGATTTACTACGTGCCAGATTTACCCACATGGATTACAAGCCTTCAACTTATGTGCTCTAAATCACATAAGCTTAAAATGAAGTCAAACTGACTAGACATGAGGGACGTTCCAAAAATAATGACACCTATTTTTTAAAGTTATTTTTTCAAAGTTGAAGAGCTACAAAGCCAGGGTTTGTACCCTTAAAATGAGCCACCTTTGTGGGCTCTGAAATATATTTATTATACATAGTCACCATCATTCTGAATTCACTTTTGCCATCAATGAATGAAGGAGTCCATTTTTGCATCCAGAGTGTACTTTGTCCCTCATATCTCTGTCACCACTCTGAAATTGATGAACCCACATTTTAACTGTTCTGAAATTAACTGCATCGGCTTTGTAAACGTTCAACATGCACCAGTGAACGTTGATCAGTTCAATTTTTTTGCCTGGAGGAATTTAATGACTCATCTCTGTTTCCATGCTTTCTTAGAGTCTCACACTGTCAATATCTACAACAGAGAGATGAAACTTTCAAGTGATAAATGCATAAGTTCTGCCACCATAACAATGCAATTTGCAATCCCCTATGATCTATTTGGGTGGAATGAAAAAAAGGAGACATTTCTTTTGGAAGGACTCACATCAACCCATTTAAGTAATTTTAGTTAATTATCATTCTTTGAATTAACCATTGAAACCAAGAGAGTTTGAATTAGAAGTTTGTCAGTTTGGTCTTGAGGTCTATGAAGAAAATAAACCCCCAATTTCTAGAGTGAATTAACTAATTGAATGAATTGAAATCTTTATGTATAATGGAATGGAAACAATCAAACTTTGTGGATTGAATCAAACATTTTGTTAAAAGTTCAAAAAGTTACTGACTTCGAGAATTAATGAAAGTAGAATATCTTGAATGAAGCATGTAAGGAGCAAAAATAAAATAAAAATAGTAAAAGCAGAATTCTTCCAAAGCATCCTTAACTAGAATTAATCTTTTCTTGGTTTTCTCTGACTTTGTGTCCTTATATCTTTGTATTACTCAAATTATCCAACCACTTCAAGAATCTCATTAAAAAAACATATATTAGAATTTCCTAGGGCCTTGAAATTAGTCGAGCAAGTTATTGCAATCTTTGTAAGTCTCAGCAATCTTTGCGAGAATACTATTCCCTAAGGTCAGTTTCTGTACACTTATTCCAACTTTGATCAATTTATACTTGTCAAGTCTTGAATTTTAAAATTAAAAATTATTATCATTTCATCATATTCCTTGTAAATTTACGATTAAAATGAAGTTTGGAGTATATAATTCTTAGATACTGATTTTATAAAATTTATACCCATATTTGTGGAAAGGCATTTTATCATAGTAATCATTTCCATCCTTTTCATTTTCCTCAGTTTTTAGCAAAATGCCAGGCTTATTACTCAAGCTAGATAAGAAATGCCAGACTTATTAGTCGAGAATTGTAGAATCAATAATATAATTAAAATAAAATGTAGAGCAACTTTATAGGATATTTATAAATAGAACAATGCCTTATATAAATATTAAAACAACTTTATCCTTAAAAACCATAAATGACATAGTACAAATTATTTATATATTTCCTTTAATATAATATGTAAATGTGGTTATTTGGAAAATTAGACTTCCTTTGAATATGTAGTTTAGAGTTGGTGAAACTTATATAGTGTATAATATAAATTCAGAAAGTCTATTTTTCACTTGAAAATAAAATTGAAAAATTAAAAAATCTTTTGTATATATCTATCAAATTGTGAGCAAACAAACATTCAAACAAATAAACAAACAGACAGACAAACAGACAAGAACACGACTTTATTAAAATAGTTATCAGCCAAAAGATTCATAGAAACTTTCTTGATTAAATGATCTCTTAAATAATTCAACAGTTAAACACTTCAAAACATTCATAAAACTTTGAGGATTAACTCCAAAGTTTTGACTTGTGGATTTTTAAATTTAACCTTCTAAAATTGATTCTTAGTTTGTGAAGAGGAAAATGAGGCTAATTCATCATAGAAGCCAGACAAAAATGATGGGTATTGTTTTATGCAATTTTTCATGAGTCACCGAACTTTGTTTTTAGTATACTTGAGTCTACCACAGAAATTACATACTCTTGATATAGCATAGGGCTGATGATATCTAATCAATACTAACTGTCAGTTCTTTGTATTGTTTTCATTTTTTTTGCGTATTACTATAAAAAACATTTTCCCATATAAAATTTAAGAGATTTTGTTTGTAAGCAGTCATATTAGTAATAACTTGTATGTAAATTATATAAACATATTAAAGTAAATGTTACAATTATACATCATTGAAAAATACCATTGAAAATTCATGTCAGTATATGAAAGTGGTTCTAAAAGTAATGCCTCCTAATTTTTAACTTTTAAATCAAAAGTTTGAAGAGCTACAAAGGCAAGAGTGATACCATTGAAATGAGCAATATTTTGTACTCCAGAACCACTTTTTACATAGTCACCACCATTATCAATGCACTTTTGCTAGCAATAAACAAGGTGGTCTATTTTCAAGTCCGAAGAATGCTTTGTCACTCAAACCTCTTTTGTCACTCTGAAACTGATGAACCTATCTACTAACTGTGCTGATATCAATGTTTAACAGACGCTGGTGAATGTTAATAGGTCTGTTTTTTTCTGCATGGAAGAATTCAATGAGACATCCGTATTTCTTTTGCATGTCCATGACAGAGGTTGCTTTCTTAGTGTTTCATCTCATCAATATCTGCAACGGAGAGATTAAACTTTCAGTTGCAATCTTCTCTGATCCATTTGAATATTTATTTGCTTTTCATCTATAATGATTTAATTCATTTATTTTTTTCTATCGATCTTATTCCTTTAAACCTCTCATTCTATCCTTGATCTTATAAATCACCCTTTAGAATAATTATTATTAATCTTTAAATTATTAATGTTATAATTATCATTATTTAATTTCTGTGTATCTACTCAATCTTTAGAAATTATTACTAGTGTAATTATTATTATTATTTGGATTATTAATGTTATAATTATTATTATGAATTTCTGTATATCTACTCAAGCTCTAAATATTATTACTCTTTTGTATTAGTATTACTAATGTCATAATTATAATAATTATTATTCAATTCTGTATATCTACCTAACAATAACAGCAGTTGCAGAAACAACAACAACAACAGCAGTAGCATAAAAAAATTACAGGGCTTCAAAAATCTAATTGATCTTGCCTTCCCATGCTGTACCCACTCTGGCCTAAAGAATAAAAGTGATCAAGCAGTATTCTGTATATTCCAAAGACAGAAGCTTCTATAGTTAGTGACTTTGTTAGGAAAAGTCACATCACTATGTCATCATGAGAAATTAATAAGATGAATTTAAAAGTGTTTCCAGGAGGGCATTTGCATGTTCTTTGCCTATCCTTCACATAACCCTAAATGCTGAAAATGACAACTAGATGAACAATCACAAGTGTAGTGTATTGAAAATGAAAGACACATGGAGAGATAAAATTATGGAAATGGATAGTAGAACTATGTGTCAATTCTATTCACTTTTAGATATGTCAATTCTTTGAAATATATTCTTAGTTATTATTGCTTATGAATGGAATTGAAACACTCACCTTATGTTGTTTTTCAGAATCTGCGAGATCAGGCTTGATAATTTGTTCATTTATCTTCAACCCCTATAGCACTAGCATTGAGTTTCTATAGTTGTAAGTGAGCATTATTTAAAGGTGATAGGTTTCAATTGAACCCAAGACCAATAATAACTAAGAATACACCTCAAAGAATTAATACCCTTACCCAGTCCTGCTTAATAGAATGAGAACAGTCTACCCCTATTGATTAAAAAAAGGATAAAGTTCAAAATTCTATGAAGATTTCCAATAATGGCAGAATAATTCCTTAGGGTGATTGCCTGAAGAATGCCAAAGAGTTCTGTGGATGAAACATTGAGTAGGTAATAACAATAAAGATGAGTACAATGGTCCGAATAATTGGTGGACAAATGTAATTTTCACTTAGAACTGGAGAAGCTAAATGCTGTCATGCATTGCACTACAAATCCTGTAAAATTGAATACACAGATTATCAAGCCTCATCTCAAGAATTAAAAAAAAACAAACAAAACAATCTTTGCTCCCCTTAACGTTTTTTATCTTTGAAGCTAGTTGCTCATCTTTTTAAATCAGTGTTCCCAAATGATTTGCTAAGAATTTCCATTTGATTAATCTGTTTAAATTGAATAATTAAACAACCAAATTTGTTTTAACTGTTTTTTTTTACCTTCTTGACTTGAGGGGTTGTCAGTTTTTAATGAATCATTCTAATGCTAAACTTTTTCATTTTCTGCTGGAGCTGCACACCTTATAATCTTTATTATTATGGCCACTACAAATGCCAATTCTAGTGATCATTCATATTATTGTTTCAATAGTTATATGTAACTGAATCCACTTATGTCTTTATATATTTTAACATTTCAAACTTTCATTTTTCACTTTAAGTGGGTAGCATAATATGAAATAATAAATATATATAACATATAAACTCACATCTTTTATGAAATATTCTTTGAAATCCTTTGAAAATTGTATTAGGAAAAAAACATTTTTTAGAAAAATTAAAAATTATACAAAAATATCTACAGCATTTTTTCTTCATTTTTTTCCACTAAAAAAAGATGAAACCATAGAATGTCCTTCAACGAGAATTAATGCCAGACTACACTAAGTGATTCCGTTTATTTAAGCTATCAGAATTGCTTCTAGGAAAAACACTAAGCAATAATGAAAACAATGTTACTTTAAACTCTTATAAAAATTGTATTCTACAAACAGACAAAACAATATTTATTGAATCTATTATTACTTTATATGCAAATGTATCTTCAAAAACACTTTTTCCCTTTATCTTTATGTATATATATATATATATTTGGAGAGAGAGAGAGAGAGAGAGAGAACGAGAGAGAGAGAGAGAGAGAGAGAGAGAGAGAGAGAGAGGTCTAATGGAAACAAATAAAATAGTTATTCTTGTATTTTTATATCTAGTCTAGACATTGAATTTGGTATTCTAGATTAATAATCTGATATCCAAAGTTCAAATTCTCCTTGAGATGTTATATTTATTTTGTAATACCCTTGGAAAGGTGTGAATCCACTTATTCTCTCTGCTTAAATTAAGTTAGAGTAGATAGAGCACTTTAGCTATGCACAAAACCCCAATTGAACTAGGTTTATAACTAATAACATTCAGCAAGGTTGAATTTTGACTAAGGATTACAGACTATCATTCTATTGTATCTTTCTGGAATCTTGTAAAAAACAGCTTTTAAATCATTATATAATATCTTTAGCAATAGAAAGTCATTATGATTGATAGCACTGAAAAGTTTGAGTTTTTGTTTAGTATTAAAATCTCACCTTGTTTCCAATGATTTTAAACAATTCTTTGCCATTGAATTTTTGTACATCAATATCAAGTCGAGGGAGTATATCATTGCATGTAAGTAGCCTTGAAATTATAATGCAAATGTTGTAGCCGATTAATTATGTTCAGTCTTGAATAAATATCATGGATAAAAGGTATCAATCCATTGATTCTTTTTTAATTTTAAGTTAAATAGTAAAACACCTGTTCTAAAAATCTGTTTACATAGAAAAAACTATTTAAAGGATATTTCAAGCAAGAAAAATCTGTAAAGAAATATCTTATATATCTTATCTGTATATCTATAAAAGTAAGAATGTGTGTGTGTGTGTGTGTGTGTGTGTGTGTGTGTGTGTGTATGTATGTGTGTAAGTCTCGAATTTCATATATGGGTTAATTGGACCTGTAGAACAAATTCAATATGGTCTCTGCCTGGGAAGGTGGCTGCTACTGGATTGTTGCGGACTCCTAACATCCAATGTATGGGGGCTACCCAGATCATTAAGTTGTCAATATAACCACAGTTTACTAAAATAATTTTCAGCTTTCAAAACATCATGGCAGTTTTCTTAGAAAGAAAGAGAGTCTTGGAATTATAAAACATAGATCAAAATGACTACAAAAGGAGCATTAAAGCAACCCCTGAGCAAAGCTAGGCAATACTTCTAGTATACCATAAAACTATCAGAGTGATGAAAACAATATATACTCTGAATTATGCAATCACTCTGAAAGTCTAATCTATCATTAATGCCAGTACCAATTAGAAAATAGTTATTCCCCAAAATCCAGTGATAGCAAGAATATATTTATAAAAAATACATTCATAGATAAATCTTATTTCATGCTGATGATTCAAATTATATTAAATTATAGTGAAAGTATCTTCGATTCTATTCAGCCTGTATTTATTTTATTCGATGTTTAAAAAAAGTAGTGACAGATAATGGAATCTAAAAACATAATATGAATGTTAACATGGAAAAGTTTATATTTTGTTAGATATTTTCTTGTAAAAACTAAAAAATAAAACAACTAAAAACATTTGATGGGTTCTAATAAAAGATGTGTTCAGGTGCAAAAAATAATTTGGCTCAAAACATCTAAGAGTGAATCAGTCCATTAATATACTTAATAATTCATGAGTACATCATAAGTCAATGTTTGGTTTTTTCTCTTTCTTTACTGATCATTTTAATTTTTTTATTACAGTTTCAATGCATATGTTAATATATAATATATTCTTTGACCCAAGCATATTCCCATACACTTTCTAGTTTTTAACTATATAGTTTTAAATTAAATTTGATTATCTCAAAAGGGAGCTAATCTAGATAATGTTTTTGGCTATATTTGATATCTATTTATGGGAATATAAGTTACTTACACCACACCATTAGCCTATCTACTGAAGTCAAATAAATATTTATCCCAAAAACCTAAACACATTTCATGAGAAAATCTTATCACCTATTCAAGAAGCAAATTTATTGTTGCTAAGTTTAAAAATCATCAGAGTGTTAACGAAGTTGAGAATTTAGTTCTTGAATTCAATCTTTTGATCATATACCAAGAGTTTAAATATTTCAACAAGTATGCAACTTTGGATTTAAAAAGAGGAAATTTGTTGGAAATAGGAAAGAAAAACTTTAAAAGCATTTTTCAATGATTTCATAATGAATAGCATTATACAAAAATTATAGATCCATGCATTCTGATAAAAGCTTTTATTTATCGATCAGTTTATATGATAAATTTTGATATTATATAAAGCATGTTGATTCAGCAATTCTCAAAAATACACATGAAAGACATGAAAAGATTAGGTTTAATGATTTTGTAAGATAGGAAAATTGGTGTAATATGATTGATGCTTTTAAAATAATAAATGGAAATCTTAAAAATAATTTAAAATATTGCAAGAAATTATTGAAAAATGTTTCCCATACAGATTGTTTGAATGATACATCACAGGAAACCATTATATTGAAAATTTTGGATTTTGGGCAAATTATCCAGATTCTTATTCTTTTATGGACTAAGTAAACTCAACCTTATTATCATATAAAAATGTAGTGACGATATATCTCACTGTATGAGGCAAAATGCTTGTATGAGTGTTTGTGGCCATTAAAAAAAATGAGGCAAATTTACAATGCCAATTTCAAAATAACACAGCACATGTGACACCATCTAATGTGAGGCAATGATGCGAATAGATTTCCTAGCATATAAAAGGAGAAGCAAGAGAAGAACGAGAAGTTAGATTTTTACTCCAGTTCAATGAGGCATCTTGTGTGTTTTGGTGGCTGCTAATCAGATTGACTAAGGAAAAACCAGTTTATGAATAGTTGTGCATTCATATGGTCATCGATGATACAGTCCCAATAGAAGTGTTGTTCTTGTTTAGTATAATTTATAAAAACTATTCTACTTGTTATATCATAAAAATAATAAAATACACAGTTTAATAAATATTAATATCTTTATTTCAAGTACAATAGATAGATGATCGTATCTAAACTCAACAGTTGGTAATTTGACTTGGTTAGTCAACCGCTATGGTTTCTATAAAAGATCTAGATTACCCTTCTGTATAAATAATAGAACTGTAAAATTCAAAGTTGTGATCTCTACACATTTTGACTGAATTTTTGGATATCTGTGTATATTGATCTAATTTTGACATAATATCAAATATGGAACTTTCCTGTGAGCAAAAAAATGTCAGTGTTTTTAATCTCCACCCTAGTATTAAACACATATTCTTTATTTCATTTGATTTTTCAAAATTTTCTATCCAAAACATTGATCTCTCTTTTAAATGTATATGATCTATACTTAGTCGAGCACCAAACCAAATTTGGCACAAACACAATTTTTATGTGTTCATCATAATCCCAAGCTTTTGTAATCAGAGTTGCCTTCCCCAAGATGAGTTACTTTCTTTGAGTTGAGGGGTCTCATCTACCTGGATTTTGGAATAAATGTTATTTTACACCTACATGAGTTTTTCTCCTGAGTTAATGAGCCTCATCTAACCGAGGCAGCTGAAAGCAAATGCAATGGTTTTAACTCAGATTTGAACTCGTGAATTATGATTCCAGTTTCCAAGCTTTTACCACTATTCCACCATTCCTGAACCTTTAAAAATATAGACATGTATAAATATTCTTTAAATTTAGTATATTTAGTCAGGAAGAAAAAAAAAATTGCATCTTGCAAAACTAATAAGCATAAATATATATATTACATACTTATACAGGGTGAAAGGGGTATTTGAGGACATGTTGTTTTTAGTTCATTACACACACAAATCATTTATATTATTTTTTACTTCATATAGCTCTTCAGAGTTAAGATTTTAACCTAAGAAATTAAGGACATGCAGTCATCGTTGCTTTAACAGCAAAACACAGTGATTTAGAAATAAGTATATTTTTAGATTTTGCCAGATTTTTTGTCTATAAGGTAAGGTTGGAGCTAGAGGAATGTGGTGTTGATGTTTCTCATGTAGCAAAGAGAAAAAAGCATTCCTAATGCTATGATATCTTAAGAACAAATTCATATAGAATGAAAGAAACAAGTTTGAATTCCAATTTTCAAACATATGCACTGTAGCATTGTCAGTGATATTTTTATTTGGGTCACTAAGGGGTTTCGGGTCTCTGAACATCATACATAAGGCTTCATTGATAAATGATTGGATGCTATGAGCAAAATAATTGTGATCCAAAGAATAAAATGATTTGGGAACAGCAAAGTAAAAAAAGTGGCGAAATGGAAACGGGAATCAAAGAGAAAATTGAATTTAAAAATACAGTACATAGTTTGGTTCCATATTATAAGATGTTACAACTAAACAATAAATAACCTCCTCAAATGGTAGGTTATGTATTCTTAATCCTACATTACTCCAGTTTAACAAGAGAAGAAACAAAATCACAATTTTACAACCTTTAGGATATTTCATGCTAAAACTTTTGCTTTGTAGGCATTAAGTGACAAACATTTTTTTCTTGGGACAAGTAAAATTTGTAAATTAATGATATATACAAGCAAATTGACTGATTATTACTATTAGTTTAGTATTTTAGACAAGGTTAACAATAAGATTTGCTAGATAAACTGTTCATGGCTGTAGGTTTGATTTTACATGTTGGCAAGATTGGAATTTATTGATAGTGAAATACATGGATAAAATCTATCAATGAACACTGTTGATAAATCATTGAAGTTGTCCATTACCATGCATGCCATTAGATAGTTCAGGAGAAGAGAAACAATCACTGATTTTCCCCTTCATTTAAGACAATCAATAATAGATTTAAAAGTCTGAATCTTCCAATAGAAAAGGAAAGAAAAATGAAACAATATTTTAAAGTAAAAGTATAAAAAAAACTTAAATCTGCAATAGGAAAGTTATATTCTAAGCTTCTTTGATATTTTGACCTAGATTTATTGTATATGTATGTATCTCTGTATTTAATTATATGTGGGAGTTTTGCTAGAACAAATGTATGCGTACGAGTAAGTCTTAAAGTATTTGGTTTATAGAATAGAGAATATTTAGCAACCAGATTTTCCTTTTTGTTTATTTTGTCTCTATATAAAAAGGGTCACAACCATAAAACTGTTTTGAAAGAATTCTAAATTTAGAAACATTGCTAAGCAGATTTATAAATGATTTAATTGAAAGTGAACAGTTAAAATATTTTCATTGTAAGTATATTTTGAATATATAAGCTTGAGGGTGTTGTTGGTGATATGTTTATTGTATTGTATCCTGATTAAGAAAGGGAAAGAAAACCCATCTTTTGGTGCTCTTTGAAAAATTAATTTTTGACAAGATATCTCAGCTTTAGTTTCAAAATGCAATTTGGATAAAAATTAACTAAATCATCATTGCTGGTAACAGGTTAGTGCTAATTAAGAAAGGGCATAAGGAGTTTCATTTTGGCACTATTTGAAAAATTAATTATTGATGAAATAACTTGCTCTTGGTTTCAAAAAATAATTTGGGTAAAGACAAGTCAAACCATAATTGCTAGTTAGGAAGTTAATGCTGATTAAGAAAAAGCAAGAGAGCTTGTCCCTTGGTACCATTTGAAAAATTAATTTTTGTTTCAAAATACAGTTTAGTTAAAAGCTCACAACAGATTTTTATTTGAAAACTAGAAGTATTGCCATGCTGTGCTTGGGGGATGCTTTGATGCTCCTTATGTGCTCATTTTGATTTGTGTCATTAATTATGTTTTTTAGAAATTTTTCATCAATCTTATAATTGTCATGAAATTTTCCTTTATGAAATAATTTGATTGAGGTTTGTGTTTGTTTAGTTTGTTGAAGGTTGGTTTGAAGGAATTTGGTTATTTCTGAATCGAGAAAGGTGTGCGTGTGTTTGTTGCTGGTTAGTTTTTTTTTAATGTTTTTAACTTGGAGATCATTTTTGCGCAGGAAAGAATATTAGATAAGATATTGTAAAATAGATATAAGAATTAAAGCGTGGCTGCCCTGAAAAATTTGCATCCACACTAAGGCTGTTGTGAAGTTGTGGGAAAAACTTTCAGAACCAAGTATGATTCAAAAAGGTGCTAAGCAAAGAGACATTTTGGCACCTATTCTGTTTGCTTGGTCCCTTCCCATGTTTAAGATAGCCTTCAGGGATTGTCTTAATCATGTTTTTGACTACATTACGATTCTTAGAAATCAGTTGTCTAAGAGTAAACACAAAGGTGTCCACAAGCTTGTCCATGATCTGTTTATGCTGACAATTGTAATTTTGTGTCAAACATAGCTTCATAGATTCTAACTAGTGTGAGTTTTTGAAACAGCATGCATCACAATGGTTCTGACAACTGGTCAGCAAAAGATGGTTGCTATGTACCAATCACCAACTTGAGAGCCCTGAGAAGAAGCTGGTTTTTGGTTATATACTGAACTTGACAAAAGTCTGGATATTTGCGTGGCCAATCAACTTGCTAACCATGACTTATGATGATGGAATGTGCTTGCTGATTAGTAAAGTGTGTGATATTTTGGGGAAGGTAAAGAAATGGTTCCGAAACCATTGTCAGATAGCTTTGGAAACCAGGATGAAAATTTCCAACACATGTATGTTTTCTATTCTTGTGAAACCTGGTCAACATACAGATAACATCTTAAGCATCATAAGTGCTTCCACCACCAATGTCAAGAGAGAATCCTGGGCACACAGTTCCTAGTGCATAATAATTATGTTAATGTATTAGAACAGAGTTCAAGGTAACCACATCAAACCTATAAAACTTAAGTGTCAATTAAGATGAAAAGGAGGTAATTTCGAAATACCTGATTAGAAACTGTCAAAGAAGCTCTGTTTAACAAACCTATTGAATGAATTCAAATGCTGAAGATGAAGCTCTAGAACTACCATCAAGAAGTATAATCCATTGATTTTTCTTCTGACGATACTGATTTTTTTATTTATCATGACTTAATTCATTTTTTAGAAATCTCCTTTACTAATTTCCAAGTATGATCAGATCTTATTTCATCCAAGAATATCTATTTTGATATCTTGTTTAACTGATGCATCAATCATCCCTTCCTAGTTCTTCTTTAAATGTATCTTATATAAACAGCGTTCACTCATCAACTCATAAAAAAATATGAGTACTATTTTATTCTTATTCAAATTATTTGGATTTATACACTCCTCTTCAATGTTATATTAAAAACGTTTCAGCTGATGTGTCTACCAAGATGCACAGTGAAATAGTCCTAGTGGATGGTTTACAAAAATTCTAAAAAGCATTCAGCAGAAGTTAATAGGTTCAATCCTGACAGCAGCTCAAAATAACAACAAATTACTTCACATAGATTGACATGGTATGTGATTATGGAATGTGAACAGTCTGCTTGTATAGATTTAATAAAGGGTTAAATTCACAGTTCTTACATTTGAAATGAATATTCCAAATTTGAGTAATACATGAAGAAGGCTGAAAAAGTACAAAAACCCACACTTTGTGAAGATAACACTGAAGAAGATAGTTGAAATTCAAATAACTCAAATAGATAATAAATTCAGACAATCAATATGAATACAGTTTTAGAAATATATAACACATATGCCAAAATATAAAGAATTAACTCAGACAGACAGAAATATAATTTTTGTCAATAAAAATCTAGTTATACTATACAATTTATCTTAAATTTGTTTATTTCTGTCTGGATCATTAGTTCTAATTGAGGAATGATGCTATGCAATTATTTTACATCTCCAGCCTGAAGAACTACCTATAAACTTAATTAGTAGTATTTAATTAAATATGAATAATTATTTTATTTCGGTAGAAGATCTTGAGAACTTGCTCTTTCCAGTTACAAAATCTATATGATTAGCTATTTCAGAAATAGTTTTTTGGACACCAGTTCTTTGCTAGTATGGATTACATCTTGTCAATTGCAACAGGAAGACATTTTTTCATATCAAAATGTTTCCAAAATTCTAGTTTTCTTTTGTCAAATAAATAAAAAGATGCACCTAATTAGGCAGACTTTTGAGTCATTGATACTTAAACTAACAAAGCAAAATATAAACAGATAGAAAAAAAGTAGTCTATATGAACTGTTTTTGATGATTTACATATCAAAATCTCCATATTTCATGCAACACATAAAAAAACTGGCATAAAGCTATTTTAAACAATTAACTAAAAATGAACTTGTTGATCTCCATTTAATTATCAAACCTAAGATAAGTCAACTATAGCATACTATACATAGCTTTAAAACAACAAACCTAAACCCTAAATCTCCATTTTAATCTGTCAAAGAAGGTCTTCAGCATATATAACCCAGAAGATATCCAGTAATTCTGAAAGATTTCCTAATTTGAAAAACAATTATAAGAAATGTGTATTTTCCAAATTTTCCTCTATAGAATATGTTCTTATAGTCAATTGAAGCAGGAGATTGGTTAAATGGAATGATGATACACAAAATTTAAATCCTATTCAAACCATTACATGTCTTTTCATCTGATTTGGTTCTAATAGGTCTTGTAACCTTGTTACAGTAAATTAGGTGAATGCCAATAAGGATTTTAAAACTCAGGTAGATGCTACTTATGGGTCCTGACAGATAGTTCAACTAGAAGAGGGAAACTCTGAACAAAAAAAACTTGTACTATCAAAGTTAATAGTTTAAAAGACAGGACAACTTGCCATAGAGCATACAGATATAACCTTATGTCAAATTGCAGTTCTGTGCCCAACTAACTAAATAATTATTCTTAAAATCTTAATTAAAGCTTTAAGCAGAGTAACAATCAATTATTTCAGATAATCTATTGTATTATCAAAGGAGATAGAATTAAAATTTGCAGTCACTTCAAAAAATCAACTTGTTTTTTTTAAGAAGGACTTATCCAAATAATGGACAAGAGAAATAATAAATATCGAAATGCTTTCCATGAATAATTTTAGAAATTGTTATGGAAATGAAATTGAAAATAGGTTAAAGAGTACAATAGATGATTTAAAATCATGATATCATGAGGAAATAAACCTTTAAAATATATAATTGTTAGACTTCAAAAAGAAGATTAGATTTTGCAAATCCAAAAATAAAAATCTGGAGAAAATTCCCATTACAGAAGATTCATTCAATAAAAATATTTTTCTATTTAGTGAAAACCATTTATTTATTTCCCTGAAAGTCAGTTATTTGGGAAAAACTTTCAGAGATTAAAAATTAAAAAAGTCAAATGCTTTATTCTAAAAGAGTAACAATGATACTAAAATGGGTCTTATTTGTAGAGTATGTTTGCTTTCAAACTTACACACACTTATCTCTATAGGCTTATATATACACATTTTATTTATTATTATTTTCCCTATATGAACAATATTCTGTTTGTTTTTGTTTTACAGCATTTTTTAGGTTATTTAATGCTGAGAACAATCATTTTTTAATATATATTCTTTATTGTTC
>JAYKTE010030089.1:0-15303 GCA_036873565.1 Xipholeptos notoides
AGGGTTTCGGAGCTCCGATCGGACTCGTGTCGCACCTTTGGCACAGGCACTGACCAACCTCCGTGTTATCGTCGAAACCGATGGACTGCCCGAGAGATAGATAAGTAAAATTTTAATTTCTGTTCTATCAAAAAAATATTTCATAGCAAATGGTATTGATGAAAATTAATAAAAGGTTATTGAATATATTTTTGTAACTATTTATTCTATTATCTTCTTTCATAAAGCCATAATAATTAGGTTCAAATAAGCTCGCAAAAGAAGGATAGTTTTTTGAACTGGTAAAATAGTCCACTTGTTTTCATTACCTTAAGAATTTTCTCCAGGACAAATTTCTGTTCTTCTGCTGAGTGAATACGGATTGAACCACCTCCAATCTCATTTCCATTTAAAACCAAATCATAATGCTGACCTTTGACCTGAAAGCCAAGAAAAAACAATATAAATTGTAAATACAGTCTTCAAACTCAGTAGTCAATCACTTTTAGTAGAGACAGTATTTGATTTATTCACATAACTTGATAAAAATTATTGATAAATCAAAGTTGAATTTACTATTGATTTTACCTTTGAACTAGAAACTTTACTTTTTTGTTTATCATTATTGAATAATAATAATCAATTAGAATTTAAACCTTCATAAATCCACTAATAAAAATGACTACTACTCTGACAATTTCATGAATGTTGATCAAATTTTGACTTCAGTTCCTTCTTCTCTGATGAATTTATTTTCAGATCCTCTAAAGAAATTGAAATTTAGAGAATGAATTAATTTCTGTCTAATATCTACAGTTAAAATTTCATCAAAATCAGAAATATTTCAACTTGTGTGCCCTATAATAATTTTGCTTAGATAACAATCATTTATAGCAAATAAGAAAATAAGTAGATGGTTAAATGCACAAATATCTTTATTCTTTATATATAGAAATCAATCAACCAATTATTAAATGTTAAAATAATGAACAAAACTAACCTTTTCTGGGTGTGTATACAATAATTCTCTCTCTTCATCCATTGGTGCTGTGAATGGATGATGGGCTGATTCAAGTCCATCTAAACAACAAAACCAAAAACATTACAAAGAAAAAATCACGAGTACTACAATATTTACATAGTTGCTATTTGATCTAATTCTTATCACATGACAGTTAAAGCCGTAAAAAGCCGCAACTAAGATTCGTATATATAAAGTGCAACTATAACCTTAGTATAAAAAATAGTTGTACAAATATAACCTTTGAAATTGTTTGAATTTATTCTGGTAGTATTAAGATACTAAAATTAACTAGACGTTAAACAGGATGCTACTCTATTAAGCCCTATTATAATTCTGCTTGTCCTTATCTTCAACTAACCATTACATTTCAATATTCAGCATGAAAAATTAGCTCAGGTAGGCATGATATTTATATAATAAAATTCTTCCCCCACACTAAAAAAGAAATGAACCACTTTTCCAGTATTAATGCTTTTATACCCACGTTTGAAAACAGGAGGTAGTTAGGAATACCTGAGTGCATCATGGCAAGTGATATATCTGATTACTCAGCACTTACCACATCTTTGTCAGGTTTTGGTTTGTTTAATGGATGGACAAGTAAAATTATATAATAGTTAATATTTTGTTTGAGTTCGGTCAATTTCTAACATTACTGAAAAATAAAGAGACATTATCTATAGTCTTGACAACAAGCTATACTGTTAGAAAATTCTCAATATATCATAATACTATTTGTAAATTTTGTGTGTATGTAACCAGAATTCTTAGTCCCCTTGCCTCTCTGAAGGTCCTATCTTTAAAAAGTTATTTTAATAGTTCAGTGGGAGCCAGAGAACAAGGAGTACTCTGAAGTTGAATTGTCTACCAGAGTACACTTAGTGGTATACGATTTCTGTGATAGGAGCCAGAGATATTTTATCGTAGGACATAGAAATTATATTCTATTTTAAAAACATGCTAAAAGAAGTGTTGACTTACCTTCATTTTCTTTGGGGAGAAACAGTGGGAAATCCAGAACCCATAGAAAATTAAATGCATTTGGATCTCTGAGATTCATCCCTGGAGAGTCAAATAAATAGATGAATAAAAAATTGAGGTAATAAAAAATCAATGGTTTTTCGGAATTCTTGGGATGAGGCTTGATAATTTGTACAACTATTTTTCAGACTGCTGTCCTCATCCATGTTATTGTGGTATTCACAACGTTTTGGCCGATTAACTCTTTGGCTGTCTTCAGGTGATCAAACTTGGGAACCTTCTTGTCATAATCAGCAATGACAGAATTTCGAACTTAACCCTTTATTCAAACTACGGGGGTAGCCTGCTCTCGTTCTGTTAACCTTGAGGAGGGATCAAAACCTCCGCCTTCAGCTTATGCACACTTTCGAAAGGTTGATTATCAACATGACATTTTTGGCACATATTTGTGGCTAAAGGATTACAGATCTAAAACATAATCAATATATTATCATTGTTTAAACCATTTGGACTTTTATTCTCATGTTTATTGCTATATTCACATCATTTTGGTTGATAAGCCCTTTAGTTTTCTTCAGGTATTGCCTGAATCTTGGAAGCTTTCCTGCATGTATTCAGGACTAAACCTATGTTTGAGCAATATCTGAAGAAGGATGAAAGACATATCAGGCAAAACATTGTGAATATGAATAAATTAATGAATAACATTTTTAATAATCTAAATAATGATAATAGTTAAAACTCATCTCATAAATTAAAACAAGTAAAGAAAACATTTTATGAGAATAAAAGTCTGAATAATTTGATTAACAAAACTCATTGCATAAATTCTGACAATCATTATTAACAAATGTAATTTCCATTACACTCCCATTCTTGGTACTCTATTTGATCTGTATCAATTTGTTTTGTTCCAAAAATTGGGAAAAGTCATATTGTGAAAAATCATGTTTCCTTCAAAAAAGAAGCAAAATCTGACTTACCTTGTGATTCTAATATATTAGCACAATGCAATCGGAGTTTTCCTAGAAGTAAATGCTGAAAATAATGTAAATATTGATATTAAGGATTCAGTATTTTAAGAATATAATCAAAATAATTTATTTATTAGATTATTAACAGCATCAGCATATTCTTTAAAAAAATTTCCTAAATATATTAAAATTGATAAAAATGTAAATGATGACATAGGATGTGAGTTTATAGAATACTTTTCTAAGAGAATGGTTCAGAGTGGCAAAATGCCACTATTGTGAAAAATGATGTCATTCTAATTTGTTTCTTATCAACGAAAACTCAGTAAGGAAAATTTAACATTAACTTTTGGTAGCATTGTATGAAAATTATATATAAATGTATAAAAAGAGAACAACTAGCTATCACTATCAGACAGTAATACTGAGAAAACCCTATTGCTTTTTAGGGACACAGAGAACCTTATAACAGAAAGAAATAGGCAAAAAAAAATTTGGATTTAAAAAAAATCTAAATAGTTGTTTCAATTTTTAAATGATAGCTGAAAACCTGCATGATTTTTTTAAACGACCCAGCAGAAAATATATGAATAAAACACTGCTTTAGCCTGGTCTACTTACCGGTTTATATCCTGATCCACCAACGAGCACCACCAAATCAGAAGGTTGGATATTTAATTGGCTACAAAGATCTTCTTTGACTTTAGGTTGAAGGTATTTAGAAATAGGAGACTGCCACTGACCATTCTTACCAACTTTGATTATTGTAAAACTCTACAAAAAAAATAATTTTAAATGAAGAATAAAACAAAATCTAGAAAATTATTTATGTACTGAAAAATCATATACACAGAAACATACATATATATATATTTATATACAGCTGTTGAAATTCCTCACTGTTGAGTAATAACTTATTCAAGTAAGTAAATTTATTCTAGTAATTGCCCTGTATTGATTAAAAAATCATAACAGAATGTTTCTACTAATAAAAAAGGAAAATGGATTCTTCGTACAACCCCAAAGTATGCCATTGAAAACTCAGAAATTCTTCTCTAATATCAAATTTATTATGAATATATTTTAATGGTTAGTATTTAAATAATACTTTGATTTAAATAATTTTCTTAATTTCTTCTATGAATAGATATAATTCTTAAATTCAGCAAAATATCTCAGATTTGATCTAGTGGGCCAAATTAATTTTGATATGCCTGGGAACTATTTGTTACTTATTATGCACATTAGAATGTCTGGACTTGTAAAATGATTGGCTATTATTGATTAAAAATGGAATTGGGCAAGTAAATTTTCTCTGCTTTTGACTGATGGTCAAAGGATTTGTTCTTATTAGGATGCCCTCAACTTTATCTAAGATCAAATCAGCAACCAAGAAGCTTTTCTTTTAAATATGAATTGCATTTGAAAATTTGTTATGATGACCGTTGGTTTTGAGGTTGAACTGATTTGAAAAAAAGGACATCTTTGATTTAAGACATAATAGCTAAAATCTTAAAGGATTCAATTCAGCTTCAAAAGATAATAAAGTGAAAATATTAAAATAAGTTAATTTAGTTGAAACATAATTCATGATTTAAAAAAAAAATCAGAATAAAGCAAGAAACACATATCAATAACAAACTATTTATTTTGGAAAAAATCTAAATATGGCTGATGATAACAGGACATAACTGAAACTTCCACTTCTGTTTTCTGTAGATTACTTTTCTTTATCATCAGGTTATGGTTAAATCCTTTAAAATAAAAAAAAAAACAACAACTACACAGTGGGCATATATATATGCTAAACTTTATTACGAACACTTTTATATCATATCTATTAAATATCAACATTTTTCATTTTCATTGATGCTTGATAAAATTATATTTAAAATTCTTAATAGAAGTAAACCTTTCTGATGGTAGAAAATTATAGCCTAAAATTCTATATCTTAAAATATTTAGTTGTGTGGCCTTTTTAGCTAAAATTGTGATTACAATTGGAAAATCAACAAGCTTTTCTTGATTGGTTGAGCTTATCTCTAACTAATCCCCAAGATAAAAAAAAAAGTGTGTGGGGGGAGCAGAAACAAAGAAATGGAATAAAACTCCCTTGAGAAAAGATAAGAAAGAGAGAAAAAGAAATTATAAACAAATGGAGAGGATACTTTATTTTGGAATCATAACTACATGAATCTAGTGTCTCTAAATGATTAAAGGCTGTAGGCACACATCTCTTCAAAAGTGTGAGTGTAAAGATTTGAATACAAAAAAAAAGCTGCATTTAAAAACTACTTTTTAAAATTTCATCAACACAAGGTAAGTAGACATGATTTAAAAACAAAAGTTACTTTCTGAAAATTTGATTGAAGAATTCATTAGGTTTGAGCAATAATTGAAAATTTATACAAACTGTTTTTTTAATAAATGGATTCTATTTTTACTTTTTATACTGCTCCAGTATCTCTTTTACTTCAAGAAGGATGAATGTATTTCTGTGTAGATATCACAGAATTTTGAATGCATTGTGATAAAATTGTGAGAAAGAAAATAACATGGACGAGGAAAATAGTCCGATTGATACTTTTAAAATTCATCTTTCTTTTGTCAACAACTTGAATTAAACTAGTTACACAATATTATGCCTAGCTAAGGGGAATAAGAAGGATTCATGCTTCTCCCAAGGATATTAACCTAAATGTTAATGAATTTGGACTCACATATTAAAATTCCAAAATTGAAAGTACTTATCCATTGTGCCACAGGGACTTCTCTCTGTGAGCTTGTATCAACTCTATAAACTTAATTCAGGTATGGGAAAATTTTTTGATATGGCATGCATCAAAATAGACATAGTCTTGTTTTTTTCTTGCCAAAACAGTAAAATAAACACTAACACTTTCTATTATTTATCAGACATCTATTTGTTTGAAACAAACTAAGATGATTGCTATTTCATTTTTATCTGATTAGTATTTTTACCAAAAAAAAATTCTGAATTAGAAGTGACAATTCAGTCACTAATCTGATTTTTCATGAAACTTAACATCTTTATCATTATCTAAATTATTCAGACCTTTATCCTCATTGTTATTGTCATATTCATATATCCTTCAGCTTTCTTCAAGTATTGCTCGAACTTAGGAAGCTTTTCTGTCTATAATCAGCATTAAACTTACACTCTCTAAATGTTGAGAATAAAACAATAAAAGAGGATAAAAGTCTAAATAATTTAAATGGTAATAATAATCAAAACTCATCTCATACATTCAGACAGAAAATCTTTAGTTTATTTAAACTAACTCTGATGACCAAGTCCATTCAAGATGATTGCTCAGGAATTAACGGTATATGATAAAACTTTGAATAAGGTTTGAGTTACTTTTAAATATAGATCTTAAAACTAGATTATTTTTCTTTTTTTTCCCATTTTGACAGATATCAAAATATTTTAAATTTTTATATTTCCTTTTAGTCTAAATAATCATTTTGTTTCTTCAAGAGGAATTGCCAATGTTTGACATGAACATTTTTTTTTTAAAAGACACATTAAGAGACTCGTAATGCATAAATAAATAAGAAAATATGTTGATGTTACATCCATTTATTTTTAATGTTTTGAAGTAAGATTTCCTAGTTAAAGAAAAATATATTGTTAAACCTTTAATAATTTAACAGCAACTGAAAAATATTAATTTTTTATTGAAAGGAAATTTCCCTTTGAAATATTAGAACATAAATACACATTACTTAAACTCTTTTTTACTTATTGCATAGTAATGAAACTTTTAACTTATTCATTTACCTTACACATTATTCTACAAGTAAATCATAAAGCTCTTTTAGCATTTTTCCAATTTTGTTAATCTAAGTAATTTTTTCAGTATTTTATGTTCATCCTTAAAAGTTAATCACAAATTATTTCTTTATTAATATAGATAGCTGTGAAAAAAAAAAAAGATAAATCATATGTACTATTTCAACTTCAAATAACTAATCTCATTTAGAATACAGTCTAAAACATGAAACAGAATATAAAAGCAGACATGTTCTATTTGCCCATTCTGAAGGCTAGAATTTCCCTTGAGAGGAACTCAAACTGATAAGATTTTGCTTAATTAGACAATGACAAGGAAAGAATCAACAAGGAATCTTGAAATAGGATAAGTAATTAGATTGTGGGGGAGTGGTGAGTATTGGGAAGATAAAAGAGCAAATTGAAATGGGGCTCAAAATTTATAAAGTCAAAGTGAGTAGCAGGAAATGAATTACACCAAAGTATTTCAAAAAGATTAATGGATCTTAAACTACATTAAATGTTATAAATAGACTTTGGGAATAAAAAAACAACAACCAGAATATCTAGAATATCTAATCTATAAAGAAAGAGAAACCATACTTATTTACTTTGTAGTTAAGTTTCTGTTTTGCAATTTATAAACTTGGTATAATATTTAAAAGATAGAAATATTCTGATTTCGATGAATATCGATATTTATAAAAAAACAAATATTTCAAATAATTATTTTTTCTGTTGTTCACTAATCAACAACTTAGGAACAGGATTTATACATTTTTAATCAGTTTTTGAGTGAACAAAAGTAGCAATAGCTATCTAAAATATATCAATATTTTTTTATGCATATCATCATTTATTAGAATTGCAAGTGTTCTTATCTTTAACTGCATATACTAATGAAACAATTCTTTTTAAAAATATTGCTATTAACTTATTAAGTACTAGCAATGTTTCCTGGTCTTGCTCGGGGATTGCGTTTAACTCCTTAGGAGCTATTTCTACAGATCTGAATGCCCCATATCAAATTCCAAAGAAAGATGTGTATAAAAATAGCTGTCCTTGGTAGTAAATAATTGACAGGTTGACATAACTTGAAAAATTTATTGATATATATCTGCTCTGCTAGAAGTTAAATAGTATGTCTACACCTCATCTGACAATTTATTAGAGTGCAGCATGAGAAACCACTTTTTATTTTAATATCTTATTGAAGTCTATTTATATTTTGCTACAGCTATATGCATGTTCAGAAGACTTCCAAATAAGACATAGTTCTTGGGAATATATAACAACACAACAAATCATTCTAGGATGGTTATTTTCCCAAATATCATGAAGGAAGATCGTTCCGCTAATGTTATAGTTTGTGAATCATCGAACCATTCTTTTTATGATTCTCTTTATTTCCTCACAGGTTTCCTAAATTGATCCTTGACAGGATGAAGCTTTGGTTAATTATTGCACTGAATGTCTTCAGGGCAGTCAGAGGATCTTCCCCACATCCAGCGTCCCAATGGTGTCCTGAAATCTGCCACTGTGAACACGAAAATATGGCATGGTGTTCAGAAATACCAGCAAACTTACCCAACTTTACAAATACTCTTAAAACTCTTCATTTAAGGAATGCAAATTTAGGACCAACATTCTCATATGCATTTGAAGAATACTTACAGTTGGAAACCCTAGATCTTTCTGGAAATAAAATTTATCTATTAGAAGGTCAAATCCTTCATGGTTTGCCTAATCTAAAAACATTGATCTTGCATGATAATCTTTTATCCACACTAGCACCTCATCTGTTTGAAAGTAATGAAAAACTAGAACACTTGGATTTGAGTAAGAACAAGTTTGCTGGATTACCTGACCATGCAATGAAATACTTAACTGATCTAAAGATCTTTAACATAAGCTATAATATTCTTACTACTCCAGCCTTAACCCTTAGATTCCAGCAGACCAAAATTTTGCAAGTCTTGGATTATTCCAATAATCCTTTTCAAAAGTTTCCAGAAGATACATTTCTTTATGCTCACCAGTGGGATCATCAGTTTGACCGACATGTCAATTTTTCAAATTGTAGTATACAGCATTTAAACCCAAATGTTTTTGATAATTTTCCAAAATTAGTTTCATTGTCTTTGTCACATAACCCGACAATGCACAAAAGAAACCTATCGGCACTACTAAACAATCTTCAAATGGTACCAACATTGAAAAGGCTTGATCTTTCATGGTTGAGGCATAACAGAATCATATCATTCTTTGCAAATCTAGAGCACATTGCAATCACTGAACTGGATTTATCAGGTAATAATATACCAAATATGAATGAAAATGCCTTACAGTATCTATCAACGCTGAAAAAGTTTTACATAAGTAAAAACCGGTTGACTAGTTCTACTGGCTTAGGACGGCTAAGCAATTTGGAATATCTAGATATTTCCTACAACAAACTTACAGAACTGAAAAAAACATTGATTGAAAAACTATCAAAACTGCAATATTGTATTGCCCATCACAATAAGATAAGCACAATCACAATTCATGATCTTTCTGAATGGAGAAACCTTGTACACCTAGATATCAGCTACAATCATTTAGAAACACTGAATATGCCCCTATTGCCAAGACTTGAAGTTATTGATGTAAGCAACAACAGGTTAAGATCATTGCTTTTTCCAGTAGGTATCATGCAAATCAAAATAATTGATGCAAGCAATAACAGGCTTGTATCAATGGTTCCTTTCCAATTTTCAGGAATGCAACAAATACACAGAGTGAATTTTAGCAATAACCACATCACCATGATCCATGGCCAGACATTCAAAGGTTTCACCCCAAAGATTATAGACTTATCGCGAAACAAAATGAAAAAACTTGGACATTATGGATGGGAGAAGGCCAAAGAGGTTTATTTTTCTGAAAATCAAATCCAAGAGCTACACATGCAATCATTTTACCATATGTTTAGCCTTGAGGTTTTGGACTTACATAACAACCAAATCGAAATGATAGAACATGGGACTTTCAGGCATTTAAAGAACCTTACGACCCTGTTGCTTTCTGGGAATAATTTTGGTTCCAATACTGATTTTAACGGTATTTTTAGTTCTTTGTCTGATTTGCAATATTTGGATCTATCATCGAATTCTTTGACGGGTCTCAGCAACACTAGCTTGCAGCGAAGCCCATATCTGAAGACTATTTTGCTATCTTCAAATAACTTAACAAGTATTTCACCTATCATTTTTGATGAAATGGTTCATCTAGAGCAAATCGACTTATCTGACAATCCGTATATTTGTGACTGTCGCCTCGTGCCACTCAGAGACTGGCTACGTAGCACTACAATTCAACTTTTGAATCATACTGACAGTGGCCATATTTGTATGAGCCCCAATTTCAGAAATGGACTTCCAATCTCGAAATTTGAAGTTTCAAAATTTGAATGTCATAAAAATCTTCTCTACCTGACAATATTTGGCTCAGTGACATTACTAGCGTTGGTAGTAATTGCTATATTAGCTTCGGCCAGATACATTCAAGAGAAATGTAACCACACTAATAGGGTGCTGGCTGGAGTTCCCGAATTTAAAACATTAAATCATAGTAAGGTGGATTGGGCCAATTCAAAAGACCAAATCAACCCCCTACTACGAGGAAAAGTGAAAAGGCAGTCAACCCAAGCATTACAGGAAGATAAGCCTAAGAAATGGCCAAGTGTCCAAAAAATTCAGAATGGAACGACAAGGATTAATAAAGATGGGGAACGAGAAAATATCTACGTAAACTGTTTAGAATTTCAGAACATGAGGCAGAGTTTAAATACTAAGCCAGCTCAACGATCAATGACGCCTGATCTTTCATTGCAAGAACGATATGACCAGAATAATATACAACGGCGTTATAGTCTACCAGGCAGTGATAGCTATGTTCATAAGCAGCTTCATTATAATTCGACTGGAGGCAATAGAGCATATAGGCCAGAAGGAAAAAGTGGAAACGTAATGAGAAGGTACAATAGCTACACTGCCCCAATTGATCACACTAGTCCTAGAAGCTTTTCTGATGCCTTTCCTGCTGTAAATGCATTATCATCCAGGAACCCATACTCTACTTTGCCCAGATCAGAAAGATATTGGTTGAGATACAGGGAACCTGTTTTAGTTCATAAACCATTTAGGAATTCCTCATTGTCTTCAGGGCAGTATGGAAGACAACAGCATCCAAGGCAACACATGAATGAAAGATGTCAGGCTTGGGTACATACAGGGTATGTAACAGTGCCAACCAAGAAATCCCGAATAGCCCAATGGTTATAAAAGTGCCTTGAGTCAATAGGCAAGACTTTTTTTCTTTTTCTATGTACTACAAAATATAGTATTAAAGCATTACTGTTGCAAAAAAAAAAATCAACCACTAAAGTTAATATATTGTAAAACAGAACAAATGGAACTATAAAACTATGCTTATGTAGATAGATTTATTCATTGTAAAGTTTAGAGCCATTTTTGTAGGCAAAAAACAGCTTCAAATATGGAATTGAATGGAAATAATAAAAAGAGTCTTTACAAAAAGAAAAATAGTTGTGAATATCAATTTGCAGTGTGGAATTGTGCAAGGCTAAAGCTAATAGCCCAATCAGGAAATAATTCAGTAATGGTATCAAACCCAGAAAGAGTGCTAAGAGGTATCTTAGCACTTTGTTCCTTTGAATCATCAGAAAAAAATAACTGAAATCTTCAACAAAATTTAATGCTTTATGTAATAAAAGAAAATGATAATTCTGGCATTTCATTGGCTAATTGCTGTATCTTTGGCGATAAATATAATCTTCCAAATGTAGATGAATATATCCTCCTTCATTAAAAAATATTGCCAAAAAAATTTGCATGTTTTCAAAAAGGAGTTAAAAGTTATTTTTATATTTTGTGAGTCAAAAAATTATTCTTATATTATTTTGTGTGTTTAAAAAAATTAAGAATTAAAAGAAAAATCAATAATGAAGCTTTTCTAAGATTTTGGTTATGAGAAGACTGTTAATCAAAAAGCAAAAATAAAAAGTTGATGCAGTATAACTCAGGACCATTTTCATAAACTTTGCTAACAGTATACATTAAAGCATCCATAATATTCAAGGTGGTTTGGAAGGGAAAATAACCTTTCCACTAAGTAAATTCCATGAAAAATAAATATAAAAGATGTGCAATTACCATTTATATTGTAAGTTATTGTTTTTTACTAGCAAACAAGTATTATCTTTTAGCAAACAATATCCTTTTTAAAAATTAAACATTAATTTGAATCCCAACAATATGTTTGTTTTTGTTTTATGGCATATCAACCTTTTTAGGTCATTTAATGCCAAGAACAATAATTTTTGGTAAACATTATTTTTTGTTCACACTTAGTTGCTGAATTACACAATATGCCCTATTTAATCCATAGCTGGAGGTAATGTGGGGATTCATACCTTTCTTAAGGGTATTAGTCAAAATATGAACATAAATGGAATGGCTGGGATTCAAACTCATGTATTATGATTCTGAAGTCCAACTGTTTATCCACTATCTAAACAATATGTAATAATTTAAGAATTCACAAGAGTTGTTTATATTCTCAAATGCTACATCATACTATTACTCTCTCCACATCAAGACATTATTCATAATTCTAATTGTATTATTAATTCCTATTCTGAATTAGATATGAAAAACACTTATGACCATGTGACCACCAACAGCTATGCTTGGTGCCTGGATATGCTTGTTCGATCTCATTTGTTGCTATAAATATTCCTTCCTATCTAACAGCTTGTTATACAGTTTGCCTTTTTACAGAAAATATAATCACTATATCAAAAAGATGAACTGACCATGTTGGGTTTGTCAGACACTTATTAGACAGCTTTAACTAAGAACAACTGTGCAGCATATAACATTAGCATAATATCTAGAAGTGTAATCTGTTGGTCATCCGACCAATGTTTATTCATGGAAATTAAACTTTTGTAGTAACAGAAACTTCTAATAACCTTTAATCCTTTATATTTATTTAGCATCCATTAGCACAAAGTCAGTTTAATAAAATTACAGTAACATTCTGTTTATTATTTCACATATTACATATTTTAAATGACAAGATCACTAGTGATCTCAATGAATAATGATTTTTATAAAAAACAGCAAAATATTTCAAATTAGTATTGGTATTCTTTTTCATTTACCAACTGATCAAAAAGACTTGATTCCATTGGTGTATGTACTAAAAGATAAGAACACTTGCAATTTTGAATAATGATACTTATAAAAAATAGTGAAATATTTAAAATAGCTATTGCCACTATGAGAAAAAGTTGATTGGAAAAGCATTATTCACTGGAAAAGCAAACCAATGTAAAGAGTTTAATTAAACTTATTTTTCTACTAAATCTTTATGTTAAAAAAATAGAATTTAAAAAATGATGTCAAATAATTCTTGCCTGTACATATTTATTTAGCTCATAATAAAAATATTGTGACTTTTTCTATACTATATGTATATGTTTTGGTGATGAGCAACAAGTGAATTTTAATCTAATCTAAATAAAATATGACAGAAAAGATAAGGAAAATATAAACTTACTGTGGAATCTGTGCTTTCACTTTGGAGAAATTCTTGCAAGCCTACCAGATCTTTTTTTGTAAAATAGTTCTGATATAACAGAATTAAAAAAAGAAAAAGAAGAAAGGACAATGAATTCTTTGTTCCAGTTATTGAGATGACATTATCAACAGATCAATTAAATCCAGGTTAAGTATCTTTAATAAAAAATGTCTAAATCCAAAAATGTTGACAATCTACCCCCGTAAATTGAATAAAGGGTTAAGTTCACAGTTCCAAGAAAGATACCAAATTGGACATGAAGGTTCCCAATTGAACATGAAGGGTTCAACCCCACTTATTCAACTTTTATGCAATAAATTGTTTACTCAATCAAGTAAAAAATTGTGATTTCACACACGGTATCAATCATAATGTATAATGTTATGTTATATGGGGGTCTATTCTACAGGATGGCTACAATAATGAATGGATAAGATGAGAGCTAAGTAAAAAATGTTTTTATTATGGAGACGCCATTACAAGTAAATCAACCAAAGGGGAATAACTCTTCAAGACTTCTGGGCTTATTAATACAACATGCAATTTGGCAAGTTGCCATTTCATCCACAAGGCTTTAAATTTTCCTTTGGGGCATTGCCCACCAGGACTTATGAGCTATATTTGCTTAGTTAATTTTTTTAAAATCAGTGCTGTCCTATACCTACAAAAATTGCTATCCTGAGTTAAGATCCTTCTGCATGGATCTACTGAAAGTGAATATAATGATTCAACGAGGATTTGAACTCACATATTACAATTCCATAAAGCATTAAACAACTTGCCCACCCTAATTGCTCTATATAAGTTTTTATAATACTTAAGATGTTTTGAATAATCATAGACTGAACTTACAGAAGCTTGTTCAACTACGATTGCCTGTAGAGAACCATCAGGAAGTGATAAGGCATTGTCAAAAAAGTGAAGGCCAGAATTTTTCAAAAAAACGGAAACATCTTTCAACTGAAAATGAAAGAGAACAAATGTAAATGTAAGTTGGGAATGAAAACAGTAAACACAAATAAATTGAAAGAAATTCATTTAGAAGAAGAGTTTTAATCCTCATTCTAATTCAAATTATAAACCATATGCATTTAACAATAAAGATGAGAAAAAAGAAATTTTGAAATTAAATCAACTTTGACACTTTTTTCCTGCCTATCAAGAAAATTCCAACAGACTTACCAGGAAGCCAAATCTCGTGTCTGGTTTATCGGTGCCATACAATGACATGGATTCATCAAAGGACAAACGAGGGAAAGGAGGGCAAAGCTTAGCCTTGGACTGTGGCCAGGCTGCAGATAATAGTTGCTCTGTTAAGGATATCACACCTTCCATGTCAACAAATGACATTTCTATGTCTACCTAAAAAGAAAAAAGATCAAAATAAAAATTATCAATAATCAAGACTAAATGTAATCAGACTGTCACAATGATTTTATGCATTAAAGTGCCGCATTTTATGAGTGTGATAATGAAAAATTAGATTTTGAAATATTGGTAAACATGCGACGATGGCTGTAATTTCAAGTAATCTTTGAACACATGCTTTCCTGATAGAATGGGGCTATGGTGTAAGAAAGTAAAATGTTCTTTCTATAAGAAAACAAACTAACTTAATTAGAAAGTTAAATGTCCTTTTTACTCATATATTAAACATATAGCATCCAGACATCTGGATTTTTCTTTTAATATTCAACAATCTTCTATATTTATTTTTTTTATTGATATTTTTTCTGCTTGTTTTAATTACTTTTATCATGGCTTAAAGAGCCCTGGAAAATTTTCATTTGATAAATGTTCTGGGGTAGTTGACACCCCTATTTTCTGTCCTCAAATGGACCCTTCCATCTCTTGAACAGCGGCCATTTTGGACTCTCTAGTCAGAGATTGCTTGCCAGCCC
>JAYKTE010030200.1:0-15302 GCA_036873565.1 Xipholeptos notoides
ATAAAATAGTGTGCATGCCAGTGCAAAATAATAGGTTAACATTGAAAAAGTCGATATTTTCAAATAGTCTGAATAAATAAAAAGCATAAAAATGACGTATATTTGTTTGAATGAATTAAGAGAAAAGCAAAAGAAATGTTAAAACTCGGATGCGTATTCCCTTTAAAAATAACAGTTTTGAATATAACAAAAGTTTTTAAATTAGTTGGAATGAATAAATAGCATAAAGGAGTCTTAGATTTGTTTGCAGGTATTATTATTATAACTAAAACTTCTGTTAAGAACAGCCTTTATAACGCTTTAAATTTGACATAAAGTGTATTCAGACCGTGGCCTGGTTTTTATCGGTTTTTAGTCAGAAATATATTGGTCAATGGTTAATATTCTCATTTTAAAATTTGAACCAGATGGCATTTACCTCAAGCGGTAGAACCTATATAAAAATGTTTGTCTTTAGCCGAATAACAGTGTTTTTTATTTAAAAAAATAATGAATATAATTAGAAAACAAGAATTGTGGTTAAATACAAATATTCTCAAAGTCTTAAAATCAAACTATCTTGAAAACTTGAGCAATTTAGGGTGGACTAAAGAAAGCAAAAGGGGATCTAAATATAATTCAGTATTGGTTGAAAAGAAGAAAAAATAGTTGAAATTATGAAAAGAAGATCCTCCGATGTGTGTACTCTGCTATGAACCTTTCTCGATTAAACAAATACTAATTGAATGCAATAACTATGAATCAATGACATCTCAATACCACCAAGGAAACAACGGAGAATAAAATTTCACTACAGCACAACTAGATTTTAATTTATTTTAAAAACAACCGGTCTATACTGGAAAAACTAAAACTAAAACAATATTTACTTCATTAAAAAAAAGCTTATACCAAGTAAGTTACCTGTAAGAGACGAAACAGTTACACCAAACAACACATTTAGCACTAAATGACTAAAGTGTATGTGTCGTTAAAAATAAAACACATCAATCAATCAACCAATCAAATATTAAACTTTTTTTCTAAATTAAAGAATGCAGTTTTAGATTCATGGTCTGATATATTTTAGATGAGTAACATTATTATATTAATTCATGTCTGTTGTATTTCTACTCTCATTTTCAGTTTTGTTGTCGCTACGTTTCGACCGATGTGTTCTCCAGCATTCCTCAATAGTTTTATGTTTCTATCATAAATGCAGTGCAAATGGATGAAGTAAAAATATTGAATCTATGAAAATCTGAATTATAATTTCTCTCCCAAGTTAACAAACCATGGGTACCTAGAACACCAGAAAGATGACGCATTGACTCGACTGGCGCTTGAACTCGCGCATAATGAGTTTAAATTTGGGAGCCTTTATCCAAAACGCCCATCGTAATTAAGGTTTGTTTGTTTAAGTACCCATGTTAATGAACGTCTTTGTATGTTCGTGCCCATATACACATGCACGGGTATTTGTATGTAATTCTGAGTAACTATATGTGTATGTATGTGTGTGTGTGTATATATATATATATGTGTGTGTATGTGTGTGTGTGTGTCTGTGTGTGTGTGTGTGTATGCTATTCAAGGAGAAGCCCTCATTAAGTCCCGAATGATTTGATAAATGCGAATATTTTTCACGGAACGTTGAGGATCATTCAGATGGCGGTCTTCGTAATTTACGAAAAACAAGCAAACAAATAAATAGGAAAGCAACCTAACAAATGTGGGATAAGGACCAGGGTAAGGGGAAGTCGGGAAACGTACCTGAAATCACGTACGTAATCAGGTGACGCCTCAGTGGGTAATTTTAAATTTAAAAAACTAAAAATTGAACGTGATTTACACTTTAAAACTCACATCATTACAATTCATCAGCTTATTGTAGTCGTTTAATCACAAACATTAAACTGTTTCAGACAGAATGTTATATATATATATATATATATATATATATGGTGACTGCCACTTCTTTACAGAAGACGGCCAACCATTACAACATGTGCAAGTGTGAATGGGTCCGCATATGGTTCCTCATGGCCCCTCCCAACCTGCATTATAGAGGGAGATGGAGAGATATTGATCAGGAGGGAATCAATGATTTCTCTTATTTGCTATAGATTCTTAAAAAAACATGGACACAGGAGCAACCAAAATCAACTAGATATCATTAGAGATGTTTTTAGGATTCACACCTGTTTGACTTATCAACCCTTAATATGCCTACCAGGAACTTAATTATACGATGGCAACATGTACAATGTAAACCAAAACTGGAAAGGCATTAATTGCAAAATTTAAGTAGCAGATAGGCTGAGATAAAACAATAGGGGTAAAAACTGACTACAGAGTGATCATATTTGTAGATCCTTTTTTTAACTGTTGTCTTTATTCTTATTGTTACATTCACAATGCTTCAGACGGTGAATCCCACAGCCTCTTCAGATGGTCAAGCTCAGAAACCTGTATGTTATAATCAGGAATTTTTGCAGAATTTTTAACTTTACTCATCATTTAATCCATGGAGGTAGACTGCTCTTATTGTGTTAACCATGACCTGATAAGAGTGTTGAGTCTTGGCAATGCATTCTTAGTTATCATTGGCTTAGGGTTAGACTGATATCCTCATTTTCAGATAAAGTTCTGAACTGTAGAAACTCAATACCTTTTTCTGTTGCGACATCAGTCCCAAAAATAGATATACAAATTATTAAGCCTCATCTCAAGGATTTAAAAAACTAGTCAAGTTCTCCTTCAACCAAAAATCTAAGCAAGAACTGTGAGCAGAATTCTATTCACAAACAATTTATGCCTGCCAGAAATTGACAACTGTAAACTGTTGATATTCTTTGATTCTCTGTTGAAGTCAAGGTCACCTTGCTCTACTTCAAAAGCGCTCATGACAAGCACGTGTTCGCAGGTAGGTGGATGAAAGAAAATAGTGAGGGAAGTGACAACAGAACGGGAAAAAAATGGTCTTTGTATGCGGCTGTCTGAGTGCAGTCTTTTTACATTTACTCAGAGCAAAGTCTATTTCACAATTAAAAGGCAGGTTTCTAGACAATGGAACAATAAGCATGTATTGTATCAGAATAAAAAATGCTGAGTGTTTAAAGATGAATGAAGTAGAAAAATACCACCAAACAGAAATACACATTCTTATTAAGGTTTGATTATTTTTGTTTAATGGCATATCAACCTTTAACCAGGACCTGGGGTGCAATGGATAAAGCTGTTGAATTTCTACAGTTCTTAGTGAGTATTTTCTAAAAGTGAGGTTTTCAATGTTACCTACTTAGACCCATCCAGGAGACTGTCCTTCTGCTACCGACTTTGCTGAACCCCTGGAATTTTACACCACAGCATTCTCTTCAGTTTCAATGGCATGTTGTACGTCAGGCGGGGAGTGTCATGACTCGGCTTTACACCAAAATTATGTCCCTTACTTTCCCCTTTTTATGCAGGGTACTTTTTTGAACCTACACCAACTTCCAGTGGTGTCATTCCCTTCCTTGTTTTCAGATTGCTGCCATGCTTTTCTGAGCGGTCGGTTATTTCTTTTCTCACTCTCACCTCGACGCACTGCACAGATGCTGTAAGTTTCTCTCCCAGTTTTTTATACATGACATGAATGCAAAGGAATGAAGGAGAACATATTTTCACTTCCTACAAAAATCAATCCAATAAAAATTGCATTTAAAAAGATAACTCCCTGAATTTTGTAAATGATTGATAAATCTGCTTTTTAGTTTGAGGATTGTCGAGTTTTTCTTTAACTTTCTTAAATAAAATCAGTTTGGAAATTGAAGATAACATTAAAAATGAAGACAACTTCTAAAAAACTAAACACAAATTATTGAGCCTCATCTTAAGGTTTCCAACAAACAAAAATTATTTTTCTATATTTTTCTAAAATTTAATCAATTTTAAACTCAAAATCTCCAAAATATTTACTATTTGCATAGCATCAAAGCAAAATATTTTTTCTTTTATTTTCAAAATAACATACATACTCAATTAACTTTTGACAAAACTCTGAGAGATGAGATTATTTTTATTATTCAATCTTTATACTAGTGTTTATGTCCTTTGTGACTAATTAATGCCGAGAGAAGTTATTTTTTTATCTACATCTTTGCTTTGTTAAGAGGCTGTTAGAGAAAAGTAGTTGTACTATTCAACTAATAGATGAGAGGGTATAGAGGACTCATACTTTTCCCAAAAGTATTAGGCTAAAAGTAAATATGATATATACTTGGTCAAGCACAAAACTAAGTTAGGCACAAGGTCAGTTTTATATGCTCATTACATTCCCATATTTTTGGTATTCAGTGTTTTCTTTCACCAAGATGAGTTACTCTTATTGAGTTGACAGGAACTCATCTACCCAGGATTAGGAATCAGAATTGTCCTTTACTTGGATGAGTTACTCTTCTAAGTTAATGAGCATCATCTTCCCAAGGCAGCTGAAAGTGAATGTAAAAGGCTAAAAGTAAATATAACAGACTGAACTTGTGTATTATGATTCCAAAGTCCACTCACATTACTGCTCCCTTACCAAATTTCCCCAGTACCAATAAACTGGCATCCGTTCAGAACAGTGTCTTGTAGCCCTATTGTGTTAGATGTTCTGAAGTGATGAAAGCTTTTGTGCCAGGCAGGAGGTAAATAAATGTCAGAAATGTAGGTCAATTTAACTACTACCCATTTCTACACCTTGATATATTTTCTTTCCTTTTCTTTTCTTTTCTTTTCTTCACCTCACCTTGAAATTCAGATGACACAGACAGGTCCCATACTTAACCAATCCCAGAATTATTTTCCCTCCTTCTTTTCTCTTTATCTTCCTCTCTAGCAGCAGAACTCAAATACTAGCCAAACAACAAGGAGAAATCCTCATGTACTCTCCACAATTCTCAAAACTTGGTAATGTGAAAAATGAAATTTCTTTAAAAGGCAATTTTTATCATCCTCATCCAATGTTATTATTTACTAATTTTTCTTCCTCCTTTTCTAAACCCATATTCCTTCCATGGCTATACCTTCATCTGTAGCACAAAAGTACTCAATGAATGATAGAATGCATAACTACTTTCTACTGACAGCTAATTTTCTTGGCCCAATGACAGAGGACTACTGGGTCACCATAATCTAGAGGAGCCCTACAACCGAGGTCCACTCAAACCCTCTCTTCTGCTTGCATTCACTATTTGGACCTTGTGTGAGGTATATGAGGGTCGCATTTGAAGTCTTTTCCTCGTACTCCCATGCCCCTTGGGGTACATAACTATTGTATGGCTCCTTTGCTCCATCTGTAAGCCAAACATGGTCCATTACTTCATCTTTTATTCACATCTTGTGGTGTGGTATGTGCTGTTGTTGGTGTTGACAAGACTGTTTTCCACGATGGACAATTAACAAACAAAATATGTTTCTTTGGTTATAAAAATACTCTTCATATTTTATTTACATACAAAAGTTGCTGAAGAGAATATGGGAGGTTCAGTTTCTGCCTTAGTCAACTACCTGGACAACGTCAAGCCAGCCAATCTATTCTTTTTCCCTTTAACCAGATGTCTGCTGACAACTTACCCTCATTCCAACACTGATTGAGCATTTTCTAAAAACTATACATTAAATAAACAAATAGAATAATTACAATTAAAATTACAAAATTTAATTCGATATCAAATATTTTACTTCTAAACATTCTACTATCTCGAAAATGACATTTAGGAAATATTTAATAATCTAAAAATTCTGTGTTTATTTTTTTAACATAATTCGGGAATAACTATCTTTTAGATTTCTAATTTAAACTTACTATTATATCCAACAACTGTAACAATCCTATATCGGTACTACTTAATCAGTTTGGGGAGTGTAATGTACCAGGGGAGATAACTCCAACTAGGGGTTACAGCCCCTTGGTGGGAACTCTTCAACAAATAGCAAAAGCAGCAGAGATGGAACGAACCAGTATTAGAAAGGTCACTACACAATCGATAACCATCGATAATCAACAACCAGAATAAACACTGATGGAACACTACAGGGAGAATAGCTTAAAGATATATAAAGAGATTTAGTTTCTAGCATCTGGGTTGCCGGCTTGCAAAATCACCCTTCAGATTGACGAGTCAGCCTTAAATGCCTACCTCTACCTACTCTGACTCTAAAATTCTCTACTTTCTGTCTAACTCTAACTGACCATTTTCAAGAACTATGCATTAGATAAACCAAATGCACAATTACTATTATTCATTTTTTAAATTACAACATTTAATTTATTCAAAATATTTTACTTTTAAACTCTCTACTATCTTGAAAATGATATTTAGGAATGTTGATTACGTCATATCAAATATTTCATAATCAAAACCTTCTATGTTTATCTTTCAAACATAATTCGAAAATAACTATCTTTTAGATTTCTAACTTAAACTAACTATCATACTCAGCTATTGTAACAATCCTATATTGTAACACATCCTGAAGAACTACAATTTCAACTAAACAACATCCTTTTTGAAACCTTTGTTATCATGAATGGAATTCACATAACATTAATAGTTGACAATAAATCATTTAAATCAAACATTTTTTTAAGATTGTTTATTTGATTTCCAGGGAGTTCTGTATCTGCCTTTAACAACAAAAATTCCATTGAATGTGTAAATGTGGATGCATGCATGTGTATGTATATGCATGTATGTCTGAGTGTGAGAGTGTGTGGACGTGTTTGTGAGCAAGTTTTTGCGTCTGTGTTTGGGCATGTATATCAATGAGTCAGAAGCCTAACACAGTTATTAACTTAATTTTTAACTGAAATGTTCATTCAATCTAATCTGTGGGGAAGTATTAGTTCAAGGACATTTACCGAGAAAAGAAATCATGTCAAAAGTTAATCATTCTCCCTTAATGTAAAATTCCAAAGCATTTTCAACATTTTGCAATGAATAAAACTATGTTGATGGTTCCGAATGAAGGTCCATATAATATTTTGTGGAGTCCACCAGTAAAATATGGTATCTATTTTAAAATGGATAATTAAAGATGCATCCTTAAGACTATAAAAGCAACAAATAAAAGTTTGTGAGTCTTTCACTCAGCTCGGCTGCAGACAATCAACAAAAGTCATTATTGCTGCCAAAAAATTATGCACTGCTACCCTGAAGAAACCTAAAGAAGAAGAAGAAATATACTCCCTGACTCCACTCATACTGCCATTCTTGACTTAGGTTGGAAGAAAAATTTAAGCAAACAAATACTACTCTCCTAAACGTCATACTATTTTTCCCAAGTGCCCAGAGGCTGCTTTGATGCTTCTTTTGTGCTAATTCCAAGATTTTTTTTTCTATGAAAACGTCATAATTTTTTGAAAGCCAAAAATTATTTTAGTAAACTGCAGTTATTTTGACAAGTAAATGACTAATATACCCCTAAACCAGTGGACACCATGGGCCCACAATGACTCGATATGACAACCTAGAAGATATTTTTTGCTCTATGGATCCAATACCCAATATCTCAAATTTCATGTTTCTAGACCAAAAATTGGTAAAGTAGTTTGATAGAGATCAATCCTCAGACACACACACACAGAAAGATAACTTTTATATATATACTAAGTAAGAGGTAGATCCAAATACATTCAAATGAATTTAACTCATAGTTAGAAGGCGTATCAGGCTATAAGTGGTAGATATATAATAATAACCAATTTCAAAAAAGAAATAAAAGCTTAGAAGGTTTATTGGTTTTTGTTTTTATAGGCAGGTTTTCTTAATTGTAGTTGATATAAAGCAGATATACAGAAACTTAATAATGATAACAATAATAACAAAAATTACTACCAACCGAGGAGGAGGACTTGCAGTCACTGATATAAAGGTATCTGGACATGCTAGAGTTTAAGAGGAGATTTAATGTCATGAATAACCATCAGGCATTGGCAGATGTGAGAAGTAGATGCAGAAGGGTGAAAACCCAAGGAGATGTAGCACTGTATGGTCTATGACTGGAATGGAGCAGAGCCTGCTGGATTCACAGGGAGACTTCTCATGCTGACTCGTTGCTAGGCATGTGAGCGCTTAGTAATTGGTGTGAGATCTCAATAATAATAATAATAATAATAATAATAATAAAAGCACTAAAGAGAGATTTAGAAAAATGTGTTGTTTTTGTATGCAATGTACTAGATGCTTGTGAAGGAAAAAAAACAAAAAAAAATGTAGAGGAATGAGTGTACCCAAGAAAACAGAATGGAATGGTGGAAGATTTTATTTATGAATGATAGACAGCCGCCGTTGTTGTAGTAGAACAAGGTTGATGGAGAATACGTCATAGATGGCCTTGGCATGCAAGTGCTTGATTGGAAAGCAAAAGAAAAGCTGGGAAAATGTGTTCAATGAAAAAGTGTCAGGGATGAAGGTCAAATGAACGGGCGGACAAATGTGCAGTACGAGCAGAGGAATTGGAATCAAGGATGGAATGATAAGAGAAGAGGTAGTCAGGGAAGAGCTCTCATTGTTTGTGTGTTCGACCTGCTGTATTGCAATTTCTTCACTTCAGAATTAGGTGAGCGCTGCTCTAGTTTTTAAAATCTGAAATGGAAGGGGAGAGGTGTTGTTGTTGTTCAGTGTATCCGTGTGTAAGGGATGTTGTAGTTCATTAATCACTGGTAAAAGAATAAATTAATGAAATTAAGAAATGTAAGACTTAATGGAATATTTGTTTAGCATCCATGATTTTTATGAAATTAAGTTAATGAAACAAAATATGAGAGAAATTTTTCAATTAAATGAAATTTAAGAAAAATATAGACTGGTCTAAGCAACAAGTTGTCTTAAATTCACTGTATGAACATATAGTGAATTCAACCTATTAATATTAATGGTGTTTTTATCTATATATTTGTTTGGTGTCCACATCTTTCTTGAAAATTAAATGCAAGAGTTGACAGAACTAATTACTCTGTTACCAAGCATATTTGTTGCTATTTATACCATATAAAAAAATCAAATACCAAACTGTAAACAAACCTCATTTGTATATTTTCATTACTTTTGCTTTCTACTTAATCCACTCAAACAAATATACTACATTTTTTTTATATTTCTTTAGTCAGATTATTTTATCAACTTTTGTTGTATTTAAAACTAGTATTTTTAATGAGCATACATGCTAGTTAATGTCATGTTACCAAGCTTTGTTAGAACTAATTAGAGTTTCAACAAAACTTCAAAAGAAATCAAAAAGATCTATATAGTTTGAATATGAAGTCAAATTGATTAAAACATTTCAATTCTAAGTTTATGAAACTAACAAAAAATTATCTAAACTTATGTATAAATTGAACTTTGTCTGTGTGTGTGTCTGTGTGTGAATTCATTCCCTATGAACTTCAAAATGGATGGTCCGATTTTTTTTTAAATGCACACAGTTTTACTTTATGTGTTTGGGAATGTTCTGAGATAGGTTTTAGTTTGGAATATCTCCAATAAATATCAAAAATTGATAATCAGCTTCTAGAAGGAATGATCCGATTTAAACACTTTTGTAGTAGTAAGTGGGTTTTCTCTTTTTTTAGCCATACCTAAAATTTTCTGAGTTACACGAGAAATGCTAGCCTATATTGCTAGTGTTTGATATGCAGAGCAGAAGCATCAGAAGAACAAGTATTACAATTCCAAAGACCAAGCAATTACTTATCAAGTGAGTTCAATGGATTACCCAAAACACATTTAACTCTTTCTGCCATAACAGATGGAATTGAGCGCTCAAAAGAGAATTGGCAAAATTTCAAAGTCCCACAGACACTTTTGAGAAGTGTAATAAATAATTGTAAAGAGAAACATAGTAACATTTTCATTCTTTTCCAACCCATTTTCTTTCTTTTTTTCATTTATTTGTTTTTCTTTAGGTGTGCATTTGCTTTGACTCTTAATGCGAACAGTTGAACCCTTTTTTGTTCTTTATTAATAGACAAAATTAAGTAACTAATGTACTTTTAACAATATTTTTTGGGTTGATATGCCATAAAACAAACAAACAAATTTTTTAGAAAGAAATAAGATGTTTATTAAAAAAAATGATTATAATGTTGGCTAAATAAAATGTGCAAAATGGTTGTTTTATATTTTGTTGGTTTGTATTTTTCAGACAGTTGCCCTCATCTTCATCTGTATCTGTAGCATCGAGATAAAGGCTTTAAGCTTCTACATTCTAAGTAAGCATTATCTGAAGGTCAAGATTTCAATCCTACCCAATAGGCAGTAATTACTAAGAATACATTTTCAAGACTTAACACCTCCACTCAGTCAAGATTAACAGTGTGAGAGCTGTCTAACCCTGTGAATTGAATAATGGGTTAAGTTCAAAATTCAGCAGAAACATGAAGGTAACTATTATAAGGATGAGGACAATAGTCCAAAAGATAGATTTACAAATTATCAAGCCACATCTCAAAAATTGTAATGGTAACATTGATAAGGATGAGGATAGCAGTTTAAAAAATAGATGTAAAAATTATCAATCCTCATCTTAACGATTGTGAAGGTAACAATGATAAGGATAAGAGAAACTGTTTGAAAATAGATGGAAAAATTATCAATCCTCATTTTAATCATTGTGAAGGTTCCAATGATAAGGATGAGGAAAAAAGTTAAAAATATATTTATACAAATTATCAATCCTCATCTCCAAGATGGTGAAGATAACAATGATAAAAATGAGAACAATAGTTTGAAAAAATAGATAAAGCTTCATCTTAAGGATTACAAAAGATCAAAAAGGTTAATATGCCATTAATCAAGGCTAGCAAACAAACCGATTCCTGATTTATTTCTCTTACATTTTACATTTACTTCTCTTTACATTTTTATGAATTTTAATTCACGAACAGAGTAGGAATAATTTCAGGACAGAAGGAATGAATGAATAAAAAGATAAAGGCTAACCTCCGTTAATGTTTCATGAAGAAGTAACGTTGGTAACAGAACTGAAGAAAGAGGAAAGGAATAAAGGAAGGAAAGAAAGAAACAGAGATGAAAGAAGTGAGTGTGCATGTTTACATTGAGCAGTATTTAGATGAGAATCAGTACATAGCAATGGAAGTACCGGAGATGACAAAATTATTGAGGTTACGTGCACTTACACAGATGTTTACAGAGTGCAGACAGCACATAACAACATATGCAATAATATTGTTCTCATTTAATCATTGTGAATATTTCAAATTCATAACATTTATTCAGATTCTACAAATAAGCAGTGAAATTGGGTTATCTAAAAAAAAATTGAGTGGATTTTTCTGAATCCTTGAGATTAGGCTTGATAATTTATGAATTGAATTTTCTGAATATTCTCCTCATCTTTATCATTGCTATAAAAATCAGGATTGTAGTCCAAAAATTTAATACACAAAGTAGATTTTATTTTGATATTATTTTTAATATTTCTTTCTTGATATTACTTGAAATGGAAACAATATTTTGATTTAATCTTCATTCTTTGAAACGCATTTTGACTAGGCTTATTTAATAAATGTTTAATTTTTCATTTTTTCTTATAATTGATCTGAAAACAATAAAAAGTAAAACACCAGAAATTTTTTTTCTTGAAATTCATGTCAGTGTTATTGAATTACAGTCGCAATTTACTATATCTCAAAAAAACATCAAGAAAAGTCAGAATATTTTACAGCCGATTTTAACAGACAAGAAAAAGATCAATTCTATGATATGTGAACATTTCCTGCAATGCCTCAATTTCAACTCATGTTTACAAATAAACTAAAAATTCTGAAAGATAATACAATTTCAGATTTTTCATGTGGCTTGTTTTATGTTAGTTTAAACAGAATAAAATGCTTTGGAACATTTGCATTTGTTAAAGTGAGAAATTTAAAGATAAAATGGAAATTTATATCTGATCTATACTTATATGTAAATGGAATTTTGTCTGTCTGTCTATCTGTGTTTGAGATTGTTCCGTATGAACTCTGAAATGATTGGGCTGATTTTCTTGAAAATTCACAGTTGTACTTTGGGTCTGATAGTGTCGTTAGATAGGTGTTGTTTCAGAATACCCACAATAAGTATCAAAAATCAATAATCGAAAAAATTAGCTTCTAAAACAAATATACAGTTTTGCCTTTAACCTGGTATTTTCTGGGCGTTTCTGATTCTTTGCACATCTGCTTCATTCTTAACAAGAGTTCTTAACAAAATTCGACCAAACTTCAAATCTATGTTTCCAATGTGACTCTTCTTTGCATGATGTCAACACTTTGAAAAAATCAGCATTGTGAATCTCCTGTTTTAGTGTCTCTTTTTACCCCATTTTTTACATCTGTGGGTTTTGTTTGACTAATTTGGTTTAAACTTCACACACAGATGCCCGACATAGTCTATATTGATTGTCAAAAATATTTTTTTCGATAACGTCAATTTTAAGCCAATTTGCTACATGGACATTAAGTCAGGGTTCATTTTGCCATTCTTTAATTGATCGGCAATAAATTTTATCTGTAAGATCAGACACTAACCCTAACTGTTCCAAAACAATGGCAGCCAACTTCTAAAATTTTGATCGAGTCACAAGATGGCAAGACGCATTTTCCGATTTAGCCGATATTTTGGCCTTTTTTCAGTGTATTTTATGTTTTTCACCTTTTCCCCATTTTCAGCATTTGTTTTTGATGAATATCAATCAAATTTCAGATATACATTCTGTACATAACCTTATTGCCTGTCTTATTAAGAAAATAAAGGAAGAAAACAAAATATTTTTTATCCTTGAATTAACAATGCAGCAGCATATTTATTATCAGTTGTTACTATGTATCTATGGTTACAACTTAAAATTGTAAAGAAATGGCTATCATTTTTCGTAAATTCAGCTTAATTTTGTAATTTTCGTATTTTTGGACTTTGCAAAATCTTGTGTTAGAAAAAACCCAAGATGCAAAATACATTATTTTATGGCATGCTAGATACATCTTAAGTTTAAATGTTTTTTGTCTATGAGTAGTTATGTTTATTGATTGACCAATCAAATGTCGAAAAAATTTTAATTGACCAATGAACATTGTTCCTTGTATCCACACACATTTTCAATTTTATAGATATAATAGATAGATATATTTTTCTATCTTTCACATTGACATTCAAAGATCTAATCCATTGTGATCCTAACTTTTAAAGATCAATGCATGTCCTAGATCCATACTGTGAAAATTAATGTGTTATTGCTTGAACAAAAGATTTCATTATTTTGAAATGTGACTGAAGGTTCAAATTCAAGATTCTCAATCTTATATAGTTTTCAGGTGAATTGAAGAAACACATTATTTTAGTTTCATGAATACTTTGTTTTAAATTTGGTGGTTAGTTGCTTAGTTGTTTTTTTTTATGGAATATCAAAACTTTTCAGGTTATTTAGCATTAAATAAAGGTATCATCAATAGAAAAAATTAGTTTTGTTAAAACTTTCTTTATAAAAACATCAGATTATATCCTTGTGGGAGATATGAATTACCTTCCTTCAGCTATAGATTAAATAGTTCCTTCAGCTTTACATTAAATAGTCCAGCTGTTGTTATTCAAAAACTAGATGTATAAAAAAAGAACACTTATCAGAAAATATTCTTCTTCTTCTTCTTCTTTTTTTCTATTTCTTCTTTTCCTTTATCACCACCACCATAATCATCATCATCATCCCACTTCTCTTCCTCTGACATTAAGATTAATTATTTAAAATGAATTCAGTAATACCCTGAGATATGAAAAGCAGCTGATTGGTCTTCAAATTGAACATGCTAACATAACTTGCAAATGTCCTTCTGATGTATTGGTCTATTTATCTATGTATCTCAATTCCAAATCTTTTGATTTGTCTGCAATACACAATACACAATATACAATTTGATTTGTCTGCAATACACACAGACATCTTTTAACATCCCTACTGCTAAACACATAGATCTTTATTCTTCTTATCTTGCTCCAACTGGCTGAGTACGGAAAACTATGTTTTTGAATACTACTGGTATGATTGTACCATTGTGCCATCTATCGTAAAATATGGTAAATTTTAACTGTTCTTTTATGTAATTGACTTAATGTATCAGTATGTTTTTTCTGAGTCGAATAGTGGTTATGAAAAATTGAATGCTGTACATCACACTGGTACCAGTTTTATGTATAATAAAATATGTAGGTTGGAATATGACATTTTCTTAAAGAAATGGTTGTCAAAATGAGAGTAGCAGTGAGCAAATGAGTTGCAGTGATAGTGTTAAATAAGGTAGTGGTAATGAAAATAGAATGCTGTAAAACATACAGGTGCCAGTTTTCTGTGTAATAAAAAATGTAGGCTAAGATATGTTATTTTCTTTTAAAATGGCTGGCTGGATGCAGGTAGCAGTGGGCAAATGAGTAGCAGTGAAAGTGTTAAAATATCAGTTTTGAATAACAGAAGAAAAAAGATATGAAAATGTATTTGTGAGTTTTTTAAAATTCTTTGAGAGTATGGCTGCAGAATTAATCATTCTTTGCAAAATGGGAGAAACAAATTATTGCCTTAAGGAGGTATCAAAGAGTAAACTTACATGAAGTTATGAGCACCTGCAGATAATTAATATTCGAGGAATTTCAGAAGTTTTTTCCCAACCATGAGGTTAAAATATTTCTGCCATTGACTTTTTAAAAAAATATTTTTTGAGTTGCAATTAATCAATGAACATATTTTCAAATGATGCAAAAATAATTTGTAAAAGTTCTACAGTTTGAATAGCACAAAGAGGGTTTGATATGGTGACATAGCTCATCCTGTGATTACAAGCATGTATATTTAGAGAGTGCTAAGAGTTGGAAAGACATTTGGAATTCAGAAGGGGAATCTCAATCTGTTACTGAACCCATAGTGATTGACTAGCCGACTCAAATTTAAAGTTTACTAAGAGTTTGACAGTTTGAATTCGGAGGGGGAAACTTTGTGACTGGACCCATAGTGACAGACAAGCCAACTCAAATTTAAAGATTGTTAAGAGTTCAAACGACAGAATTGGAGGGGGAAACTCAGTCTATCACTGAACCCATAGTTGTTGGATGACCAACTTAAATTACCGACTGTTAAGTCTAGATGTGGACCTCGATTTATTGTACGTACTGGAATAAAGATATGATATTTACTTGATTGAGCATCAACCCAAGTTCGGCACAAGGCCATTTTTACGAGCTCATCCCTGGGCTTTTGTAATCAGTGTTACCCTTCACCTAGATGAGTTACTCTCCCGAGTTAACGAGCCTCAT